>CAUYRT010102055.1:0-29500 GCA_963574885.1 Lepilemur ruficaudatus
ATAGGTAGTTTTTGATCCCTCACCCTCTTCCCATCCTCCCCCCTTTTGAGTCTCCTAAGTCCCTTGTACCACTCTGTGTGACCATGTATACCCATTGTTCAGCTCCCACTTACAAGTGAGTATGTGTTTGATGGGCACTTAGGTTGATTTTATATCTTTGCAATTGTAAATTGTATTGCAATAAATATATGAATGCATGTGTCATTTTGATATAATAACTTCTTTTCCTTTGGTAACTACTCAGTAGTGGGATTACTAGATCAAATTATATTCTTTGAGGAATCTCCATACTGTTTTCCATAGAGGTTGTACTAATTTACATTCCCACCAACATTATAAGCATTCCCTTTTCATTACATGCATGCAAACATCTATTGTTTTTTGACTTTTTAATAATGGCCATTCTGACAGGCATAAGATGTTATCTCATTGTGGTTTTAGTTTGCATTTCCCTGATGATTAGTGATGTTGAGCATTTTTTCATGTTTGTTGGCCATTTGTATCTCTTCTTTTGAAAAATGACTGTTCATGACTTTTGCCCACTTTTTAATTAGGTTATTTGTTTTTTTGGTGCTGATTAGTTTGAATTCCTTGTAGATTCTGGATGTTAGTCCTTTGTTGGATGTATAATTTGTGAACATTTTCTCCCATGCTGTAGGTTATCTATTTACTCTGTTGATTATTTCTTTTGTTATTTGGTTATTTTTCAAACCTGCCTTTATTTTTTCATGGTCTTATTCTTTTAATATGATTTTTATTCCTTCATTTATCTTTTTAGTCATTTAAATACATTTATAATCTATCAAATTACTTTAGTATTTCAAGGATGTTAAGTCTCCTTGTGCCTGCTGGTGGAGTGTTTTCATGGGTGATTTGTAAATTTTTTGAACGTTCATCTTCAGGTGATATGGTTTTTGATGTTATTTTGTTTTCTTTTTCCAGTGGGACTTCCCTGCATTCAAGGTTATAGAAGTGTCCCTACAGAATCTATAGAGCTATATTATCTCTAATTTGACCAAGTAACTCAGAGATTCTACTGGTCCTGGGCCAGTTTTTGCAATAATTTCTTCGTTTAGAATTCTAGCAAACCATAGCTGACATAAATTTGGACTTCATGCTTGCATGTGATACAGGCTTGAGTTTATCTATATCATAGGCTAATTTTTTTTTTCTATACAAAGCCCTAAGCAGAAGGAAGCTTCTTGGCCTCTTATATAGCTGAATGGGCAGAGGTCTCATACATGGAGGAAGGAGACCCTTCCAAGGTCCAGCCCTTATGCAGGGTCTCAGGGCTCAGTTCCAACTCCCTGCCTTACCCAGCCTGGGTCCACATCTTCTTTCTCCCATGTGGGGGGAAACTCTGGCCCCCAGCTATTATGCTCTACATCTCTGTCTCATATTCTTCTGGGTCACCACATCTTAAAGCTCTGGTTAAGTGTTCCTTATTTAATTTTTTTTCCCATTTAATTTTGTCCCACATTTCTATGTGGTTTTGGTGGGAAAGGAGATCTGTAAAAGTTGGTCTACTATGTTGTCAGAACCAGAAGTCCAACACTTATAACTTCATAGAAAAGCACTTACAAGTGCTTTCATTTTCAACTTCTTCCCAGGATATAGCACAAAGAAATGCATGCTCATTAAATAATTGAATAGCCAGACACCTATTGGATTTAAAAAGTGATTGAGAATTTAAGCTTTGCCTAGCAAGTTGCTGTCCAGAGTTGCCTTCTGTGGACTTTTGTAATAATTAGAATTTCAATTATTCATTTTCAATTACAAGCATGGCATAATGATCACAGATGTCATTAAGGTATTGAATTGTGTCTAATGCTGGATTGATAGAAGACAATATTTCCTAGGATCACTCTTTTCTTTAATGTCCGGAAACCAGGTTAGAATAGCAAAAGTTACTGCAGAACTTTTGAAAGATTAAAAAAAAGAGGGCATAGTACAGCAGGGTGGCCTTCAGTAACTTGAGAATGTGTGACTCTTCAATCTAATTACTCCCAGGTGCAGGATTGGAAGTCACTAGATGTGTGTTCAAATTCCAGCTCTTCCACTTCCTGGTTTTGTATCCTGGGCAGGTAAAACCCCAGGCCCAAACAAAAGCAATGGCCCTGTGGCTAGAGAAGAGCCTTCAACAGGCAGAACCAACGCTGTCTGTGTGCCTGTCCTGGGCCTGGTGCCCTGCTTAGCCCTGTACTTCGAGTGTCTCACTGGGTCTCACAACTGACTTTATAGGCATTTTCTTAGAAGAAAATTAGTGCCAGACACAAATAGTATGCTGGGCATCACCGATGCACAGTAAGAATTTATGTAATGAATGAATGCCACCATTACTGCTAATTGTAACTGGCTATTCAGTTACTGGAATAGTCACCTTACATACAACTTCTGATTTAATCGTCAGGACCTACTGAGACTATTCCTATTTTAAATGTGGGGAGAGCAGCTGGGAAGAGTTAGATAAATCACCCAAGGCCCCATAGCTAGGGAAGGACAGATCTGGAACTCAAATCTAGATCTCCGGTTTTACAATGGCAAGCTTATTAACATTGTGTATAGAGAAAGTAAAGAAGTTGGGGTAGTATTTCTCCAATAAATAAAGTGTGTGAATATTGTAATATGTTTGGGTGGCTCAGAGGTTTTTTGACATAGCTCCTGTTTTTCAGAAGGGTTTCAGATGGCTGAGTTTGCTGGGGAGATGGATTTGAACCCCAGCACTGGGGTTCTATTTCAAATAGTAGGGGCCTAATAAATATTAATGATTCAATCAATTCATTAATGTGTAGTTACTTGCTGAGGGGTTACACTGTCGTTTTCTTTTAAAAGGTAGACTAGAAGCATGACAGAAAATGCATGGGCTGGGTTTGGGGTTAGGGGGACCTATGTTCAAATCTTGGCTTTTGTGCTTACTAGCTCTGTGGCCACAGGAAGGCGGATTAAATCTCCCTGTGCCTCTGTTTCCTCTCCTGCAAAATGGGGATGATTAATATCTGCACAGTTCCTGTGAGGATTAAATCATTAACACAGTGCACTTAGTCCCTGCCCATAGTAGCTTCTAGGTAAAACCTATTATTTCTGTTGCAAGCACTCAAGCAAATGGGAATTGTTATTAATAATTGTTACTGTATGTAACTAGGGTTGTGTCAATGACGCTGAATAAAAATCGCTGAAGACCAAATCATTGCTAAAAATTGGGTGAGAACACGTGGAACCCACAGGTAGCAGAAAGTTGGAATTCAGAGGATGTTCCCTCTCCCTCTTTCCTGGCCTTCCAGAACCTGGTAACCAGCTTCTGCTGTCACAGAGATGTGGCCAGGGGAAGGAACACATCAAAAGGGTTGGGGTGGGGGAGGGAAGCCTTGTCTTCCCACAAAAGGAACAAAAACAGCCCATTATTCAAAGTCTCTACTGAAAGGAAAAAAAATTCTCTGCAGAAAAAAGTTGACCATATTCAGCGGAAGATGCTGTAGTTTCCATGGCAATTAATGGTGTTAAGTGCACTTCATAACTCAAAGGTCTCTAGTGAAGATGCAAAAGGAGATGGGAAAAAGGTGTGTGTGGTTTTTTAAAAATAGTATTTGAAGATTTTTTTTTCTTTGAAAATCCTTTTACTGCCTCTATCGGGCAGGATTTTTATTTTTGAATCCTTGGGAAGATGTGAAAAATGACTTTAGGGACGGAATTATAGATACAATTGAGATGCCCAAAATAGACTCCCCTCAGGTGTGGAGGACATTTCTCTAAGAATCTCCATGTGTTTACTCCGGGAGGCCAGCAAAGTGCCTTTCTTGGGCACTGATGGGAATTCTCTAGCACTGTGGTCCCTGGATACCAAAGGAGGGGTTCACTTGTTCTAATGCCCAAAACTGTGTGAACTCTCTGGAAGGAGAGGTTTGCAGGACCCTTAATCTAACTCCTGAATCATGTAGGACATTGAGTAGAAACTGAGTCAAGCAGTCTTTCTTTGTTCAGTGCCTACTGTGTGCCAGGTACCTTGTTGGGAGCTTTGCTCAGGCATCTCACCTATTCTGAATTGGCAGCATCTCTATTTCGGAGGGGCCTGCATCTCACGAGAGCTTAGCGAAGCTCTGTAGGGTCACTTAAGGATGCTAACCGAGGGCAGGCCACCACAGAGCTCCCACACAGCCACCTCATCTCAGGCTCTTCTGTCTTCAACAAGACCAGCTCAGCCCTGTGTCTTTATGAGGGGCCAGAGGACCAGCCATCAGGGTGAACAGGGCTTCTGTGCCCTTTGGCGAAGACCTGGCCAAGACATGGGCTACCATGCAGCTCTCTGTCCTTCCCATCAGTTTCCTCACCTGTAGAACAGGGGAGGAAGGAACATATAACCTTAAGGCAACGTTCGAACGCTCTGGAAGTCCAGAAATTTCTCTCATCTTAGTTGCCCTTCCTGAAAAACGTAAGTCTGGTGTCACGGGAGGCCACGTAGTATAATGGAAATGGCGCCAGAAGCGTCTGGCCGGGGACAGACACCGGTAAATCCTGGTTCCACCACTTCCTAGCTGGGAGACCTGGAAACAGTCACGTATTTCTGTTGCTGTAGAATGAATTATTAATGGTTACACTGCAGTGCTGTTGCAAGGATTAGTGACAATGAACGTAAACACCCACCGTGGGATCTGGAACGGTTGGGTCCTCAGCTGGCGGTGGCTGTGGTGAGCATGCTTTCTGCTGTCGGAGAGGGAAGACCAAGCCCGCAGGTCCCTGCTCAAGGCTTGGCATCAGTGCCGTCTTCTCCTGTGCTGAACTCCATCTGTCCTGTCCTTAATTGTCTCAGCTTTAGACTCTGGGGACATTCTGGAGTCCCCACTATAAGAGAAGCTTTGTCTTTTTGTTTTGTTTTGAGGGTTTTGAATATTTTATTATGAAATATAGTATTCGTACAAAAAAATGCACCACACATACCTGTACTGTCCAACTAATAATCCCAAAGGGAGCACCATCTTACGACCACCCAGGGCAAAAATAGATAATACTCCCAAAGCTTCTTCGGGCCCCCCAAGAAACAGCCTTCTTCTTCTTCCCTCACCTCCCCCCCTGCCCCGTCCGTAACATTGCCCTCATTTTGCTGAGCGCCTCATCCTTCCTTTCCTGTACTGTTTTGACATCTGCATGTGTGTACCCAAACCATATGATTTAGTTTTGCCTGTTTTCATACTTCCTATAAATGGAGTCACGCAGTGCGTATTCCTTTGTGTCTGGCCATCTTTGCTCAACACCATGTTGTTAAGATTCACTCAAATTGTATATAGTTCAAGTTTTTCCATTTGTGATACTCCATTGTACAGGTATCCAGAAATTACCCATTTTACCGTGCAGGGGGATTTTGGTTGTTTCCAGTATTTATTACAAACAATGGTGCCATAGATGTTTTCCTGTAAGTCTTTTGGGAATGCCTGTCTGTTCGGCGTACACCTAGGAGTGGAAGTGCTGGCTCACGGGTCTGGTTATCTTCAATTGTCCTCAGTAGCGCCAAATTGTTTTCCAAAATTTGCTGACTTGTGTTTTCCTTGACGTAGGCTGTAGGGAAATAGCTCTGCCAGTCTTGCATAGGGAGGCCCCAGTTTCCTCATCTATAAAATTTAAGAAATAAAAGTCATCTCACAAGGTTATTATAAACATGAAAATGAAATAAATTAATAAAAATAATAAAAATGAGATAACATTCATGTGCTTAGCACAGATAGGGTCTTAGTAATAGCTAATGTTCATTGAGCACTCCGGAAGTGTAGTCCATTTATCTGACCCCCTCGTTTACCCTTTCTGTGCACATATTTATGGATTTTTGGCCTGAAATTATATAAGGATTTAACCTCTTGCACTGTGTGTGTGCTGTTTCTCTCTCTCCTCTCTCTCTCTTTCTCTCTCATGGATTTAAGGTCTCCTTTTCTATTAATACTGCCTTGATTCTTTTCTTTTTCTTTCTTCCTTTATTTTTTTTAAGGGTTATGTTGTATGTGCTTTTCATGTAGCATCTGATTTGACTTTTTCAACAACGCCATGATGTTGGTTCCTTTATTATCCCTTATTTTCAGGTGAAGAAACTGAGGCACAGATAAGGGGAGTGATTGGCCCATGTATCCCCGGTCAGTAACTGGTGGAGGCAGGGTTCCTATGCCCACCTTCTGCCTCTAGGGAGGCCCCCAACCAGGACTCTGCATGAAAGAATGTGTTTTGATGCTAGTCAATGCCTTGTTGATATATGCCCACCAATCCACCTCCCTATTGGGGTCTTGTTACCGCAGTCTGGGCTCCTGCAATATCTGAGGTTGCCTCCTTATGTCTGTGAAGAAGGTATGGATTGTAAAGTCAGCCAGGCAGTCCAATGCAGCAGTTGCAGGGCTCCTGCTGCACTGCAGGGACTATGGCATGCAGGGTGGGGCTGTGGAGATGAGCGGTGCCTGAGTTCAGCCCACCCAGAAGATTCAGTTGAGAAGGAGGGCAATCATGGCCATAAACAGCTGGCATATAAGGAGATGGTTTTCTGTGCTCAGAGACAAAGATAAAGGGCCATGAAGTTGAGAGCCCTTCTGCCTAGAGAAATCAAGGAAGGCTTTCTGGAGGAGGTGACCTCCAAATCCTCACTTCCTCTAGCTACCTGCTACTGTTAGGCGGTGAACTCACTGTTAAAGAAGCATTTTTCCCTCGACAGCCTCTCTGGGCTCTGCCTTCCTTCAGCCTGGAAGTCTCTGGTTGTTTAAGAAGGCCCTAGGCAAAGATTTCCCCCTTTACTCTGTGTCTCCTTCCCTGTCCTCCCTTCCCCCACCTCTGCCTCTAGCCTGCTGCAGATACAGGCTTGTGAAAGAGAAGACTGTTTGTTTTATAACAGGAGCTTAACATGATTCATTTCAGATTCCCCAAGGACTTTTGTAAAGTTTGGACTGAGTCATAATATATTTTTTTATTAAACTCCAAGACCCAACAAGCAGGAAGCTCTGTTCGACAACATAATATAACTGATGTACTGCAAAGCGGCTTTTTTATGGGCAAGTCCTCAAGCTGCTTCGGAAATTCTCTGGCCTCTCCTATCACTGCCTGGTGCTGGAGGGAGAGTAAAAGGGCTTTGGAGACGTCATACCACCGCCAACACACACACACACACACACACACGAGGCCCTGTCCCTCCTCAAGCCACATCCAAAAGCTAAGGATCTCAGGACAAGGACAATCCCACCTCCATAGCCTCCCAATTACTAGGGCCTAACATGTTCTTCAGAACATACGAAGGCCCAGACAGCAGCACTGGCACAGGCTGAGAACTGCTCCCCACCCACCCCCAGAGAAGCTGTGGTACAGGGCAGTGATTCTCCCAGAATGTTCCCCAGGCCAGCAGCATCAGCCTCACCTGGATCTTTTGTAAAATGCAAATTCTCAGGCCCCATCCAAGACCTACTGAGTCACAAACTCTGTAGGACCAGCAATTTGTGTTTGTCTTCAGGGGCTCTCCAGGTGATTGTGATGCTTGCTAAAGTCTGAGAACCAGAGGCATGAGAACTACTCAAAGTGTGGTCCCTGAGCCACAGCACCAGCCTCACCTGGGAGCTCCTTGGAGATGCAGATACTCGGGCCCCACCGGCCCTGCCGATTGCTGGAGCAGAATCTGCATTTTAACAAGACCCCTGGTTGAATCTCATCCACATTAAAGTTTGAAAAACACTATTGTAGGCCACCACTGGACACGGGCCCCCGCTAGTCCTGGGTTGAATCCCCGCTCTGGCTTTTACTTGCTCCGTGGTCTTGGCTGGGTACAAGGCTTCCCTGAGCCTCAGTGGGCACACCGGATCAGCACACTGGAAGCCTGTGCTGTCCCGGTTTAGGAGAATGCCTCCCACAGCCCTTGTTCCACAGGAGGCCCTCAGAATCTTCCTTCCTGCCTTTCCCTGGTGGCCATGTGACCCCCGGCCCCTGACACCGGCCCACCCTGGAGACAGTGGCTGTGTTCTTGCAGCCCTCCCTCCTCTTGTGCTTCTGTTTTTTCTCAAGATTAAATATCCCCTGCAGCGTTTTGTTGTAGTTCTCTGATTCTACTGTGGAAAGGCTCACATGGTTTCCCCTTTGAAGTGTTTCATTTTTTTTTTTGTTTAAATGCAGCATTGCCCTCTGATCAGGGCAGTCCAGTGACCTTATAGCACAATTCAGAAAGAGAGTTTCTCCAGTGTCACCCAAAACGGACCCAAGAATCCACTGTGTGGGGTACTGTGTTTGAGTACAACAGTTGGACATGTGCATCAAAGCCATCCCATGCACACAGGGGACTTGAAAAAAGGAGAAAACAGGATGCCTTGAGTCTGATAAATTGCAGAAGAGTGCTGAAAAGGACCTCCGCATCACAGATACCTCCTCCCCCATTCCCTGCCTCCTGCTGTGTGGTGGGTTTGGGATAGGGACAAGGAGCACACAGAGCGCCCCCAGTGGCCTGTGAAAGAGGCTGAAGCCAGGAACAGAGGGGGAGTTCCAGACAAGGGGAGGTTTATGGGGGGGTAGAAATACACTAGGAGGGGGGGTTAGAGGACTCAAACCCTCCCCAGCCCCCGGGCCCCAGACAAGTGACGATTTCCCTTCCCAGGGTGCAGGGTTTAACCATGGGTCGGAGCAATCCCCACCGGTGCGCAGCGAGGGGCCCCGCACACTGCAGGGGCAGGTGCGGGATGCTGATCAGAGAAGCAGTTTGGCAGCGAGACTCAAGGGCCTCAAAAAAGTCTGCGTCCTTTGACCCAGTAATTCTGCTTCTGGGAATCTGTCCTAAGGAAATAATATGAAATGCAGACAGAAATGAATCCGCACGGGTGTTCATTGCAGTTTTATTTATATGAGTGAAAAATCGGAAACCGCTAAACGCTCCACTTTAGGGAATTGGTTAGGTAAATTACAGTTCGTGCATAGAACGGAATATTTTGTAGCCGTTAAAAATGATGTTTACAGAGCTTTTAATGACATGGGGAAATGCTTACGGTATGCTTATGGTGATTTTATATCCTGCGAAAGGCAGAATGTAAAATCACACACGGTATGATCTCAGCCATGGAAAACAGCTACAGAAAAATTACAGGAAGGAAAAACACACACACAAAAGCCTGTTAACAGTGGTCGTATCTGAGTAGTGGGACTGTGGATGATTTTTCATCTTTTCTTTCCACCTTTCTGGGGTTTCTTTCTACATTAGGAAACTATTGCTCATCAGCACTGAGTGTTTATTTAAGCCTCACAGGCAATGAAGGAAAAAAATCACTGTTCTTCTGAGGCCCATTGAGGGATATGACAGCTGTTTTTCCCTCCTGAACATATATTGCTTTTGAAAGCAGAGAAAAAATTAAATCAACATTATTTACCAAATTAAAATCAAATCAAAATAAATAAATAAAGTGTCCGAGCCCCCGTTGAGGGAGGCCCCTGCTCCTCAAAGAAGCCATTGCCAGGCAACTGATGTGATGTCAGCCTGGCTCCAGCTTATCATTTTTCGGGGATCTTAAAAAACCAACCACTGTGAAATTGACTTCTAACTGATCTTAATTGAGATGGGGCCCAAACGCGAGGATCAGAAATGAAATTTGGGCCGGCTGCCCCACTGCTGGGCTGTCACCGGGGCCCTGCACAGTCCCAGGTCACAGAGGAGCTGGCTGGGGTTATTTCACCTGCTGCCTTTACGTAATACCCCAAGATCTGCCACCCTCTTGCTGTTTTTTGTTTTTTTTTTTTTTTTACTCAGGGCTGAGTGGGGGTTGATTTTAAGTGGTTTGGGCCTGCAGGGATTCTTAAGGCTGGTGGCTAAGCATTCCCTGCCCAACCCTACCTCCCCCACACGTGCACCCACTCACACCTGCACCCATCACCAGGGCTTCTGTCCCGCTGCACAGAGGCGCGCCGCATTCAGTGGTGGTCTGCAACGAGTGGGCACCGTGCTCTGCTGCTAGCATGCATTGCCTTGCTTACGTCCCACAATGACACCTTGATTTAAGTATTATCAAGCCTCACTTTAGAGTGTAACGAACTCAATTAAACATCCTTCCTTCTGCCTGCTTGTGTAGCTCATAGATTTCAGGAGTGAACCTAGTCTCCTCTCTGCCATCCCCTCCAACTTTGTAGTGGCTGATGCTCTCAATATTCAAAGCAAGCCTTGCAGGCCTCAGCCTTGAGGGCCCTCCCCGGCCTCTCCACGTCTCCCAGGCCACTTTTCTCTGCCTGCCACCTTGGCACCTGGCCCTCCGTCCCTGTCCTCCTCCCTCTAGGCCGTCGCAAACCAGTCAGTCTTCAGTCAGATTTATTTATTGCTTTCTTAGATAGAACAGTATAACTCTTCTTTGTCTAAAGCCAGGATGCCTTCCCTTTGATATCCAAACAGGCTCATTATGGCATTTTTTTTTCCTTGAAAAAAAAAGAGTTCTTTTCTCAAAGATAGTTTCTGCCTTCTCTTCAGGCCAGTCAGGCTCACTGTGACTGGCATTTAAAAATAACTGTGTGTGTGTGTACGCTTGTTACTGCTCTGTATGCTGCAAAATAAATATACAGTGCTGGATGACATCTAAGATTAAGACCAGAGAACTAATAGGTGAGAAAGAAAATAAAGCAACTGATGTGATTTAAAATGGTAACCATACAATGTACTCTAATACATTCAAATGTAAATGACTCAAACTGACTCCAAAAAAAGTAGAAAAACTTAAAAGAAAAAAGATCCTATGCAAGGGGCACATTGAGAAAAGTTTTAATGGGATTATTTACTTTTTAAAAGCCCCAGGTTAAGTTGAGTTAATGCTGAAATTTTCCAAGTACCAAGGAACCGAAGATTCCCATGCTTGTATAGCGGACAAGGTTTGGGATCAGATGGCCTAAGTTTAAATCCTGGTTTACTATTTACTAGTTGTATGACCTTGGATGAGTTACTTCATCTCTCTGAATTTCAGTTTCCATAGGAAATCAGACAAGGAAGTAACCATGGTAAGACAGAACCGTCCAGGTAGGCTTTCTACAGGAGCTGACCTAGGTCGGATTCGATATATCAGCAGCGGTTACTGGAAGCGTTTCACATTCTCGATCAGACTCCTTATGACTAAGAGATGGACTTGCAAGATTCCTGGCCAAAGTTAGGATAGAGTCCATGTCATGGAAGTGCTAAGGATCCACAAGTCCTGTTTTTATTCCCGGCTATCCACAGCAATACTAAGTTCTACGTGCAGCAGTCCATTTAATCCTCACAGCCACCCTAGGAGGCAGGTGCTATTATCACCTTTATTTTAAAGATGAGAAAACCAAGGCAAAGTCAGTCACAGAGAGTGCCTCACCGAAGGTCACACAGCTATTAAATAGCAGAGCCAGGACCGGAACTCAGGCAGTCTGGCTCCAGAGCGCTTAACCACCCTAGTTTTCTGTGACTAGTGCCTTGCATCTGTGAAGCCTTTGATAATTGACAGTATGATGTCACGTACCTCTGCTCCCTTGATCACTGCAACAACCAGGGGTTGTTGCCTTTTAAAGGAGGAAACAGGCCTGGAGAGTTCTGAAGTGACACCTTAGCTCTGGGCTCGGCTCCTCCTGTCTTTATACCTGAGCACCCTGAGAGCCTCCGTTTTCTCATTCCTGGGATGGGGATACTGGTGTCTGGCCCACGGGGCTGGGTGAGGATGAAACAGGGAAGCACTCAGCAGAGCACCTCATGTGTAGTCAGTGCTGCATGAAAGTCAGTGATTAGTGCTATTATTTTGATTATGATTACTGAATGACTGCTAGTTTCCTTTGTCCTTCTTGAGCACAGGGACACGTCTCACACTGATGCACAGTCTCTATCAATGCACCATCACACCAGAGCTAACAAATGCTGGGCACAGTGGACAGAGTGTGGGCCCTGCAGTCAATGCATCCAGGTCTCTGCCATCTCCTAAGTTGGTCCCACACTCTGCAATTAACCTTCTCAAACCTCAGTTTTCTCATCTCTAAAATAAGGATGATAGCATCTGCCTCACAGAATACTCAGGGGGATTAAATGAGCCGATATATTTTGAAAGTGTCTGACTCAGAATATGCAGCAGCAAATATGACTTCCTTTCCCTTCACTGATTGTATTTTTCATGGACGAGAGCCATATTTTCTATAAAAAGCAGACGTACTGCAGGGTTCCTGTCGTGTTTTTTCAGTAGGACTTTTCAAGGCTGGTCTGATCAGAAAGTGTTAACTGAGTACCCCCTGTGAGTGGATACAGAGGAAACATAAAATGTGGCCTTGCCTAGAGAGCCCTATGACATTTCACCTGGGACTAGATGGGTTGGAATCCTGGTGCAACCAGAGCTGCCTCTGCAGAGAGAGCTCACCTGAGAGTACCTAATTCTTGGATCCTTTATTAGAATTCTCTAGAAAAGTAGAACCAATAGGAGTTAGATAGGTAAATAGATAAATAGATAGAGGTTTATTATGAGGGCTTGGCTCATACGATTATGGAGGCTGAGAAGTCCCAGGATCTGCTGTCTGCCAGGAGGCCCTGGAAAGCCAGTGGCATAGTTCCCCTCCAAATCCTAAAGCCTGAGAAGCAGGGGAGCCAGTGGTGTATGTCCCAGTCCAAGTTCAAAGACCTGAGAAGTAGGAGGTCTCATGTCCAAGAGCAGGAGAAGATGGACCTCTCAGCTCAAGCAGACAGCAAATTCACCCCCCTCCACCTTTTTGTTCTATTGAGGCCCTTGCATAATGGGATTGCATAATGCCCTTCCACGTCAGTGAGGGCAGCCTTCTCCCAACTGCCAGAGTCAGACACTAACCTGTTCTGGAAACACCCTCAGACACACCCAGAAATAGTGTTGCACCAGCTATCTGGGCATCTCTTAGCCCAGGCAAGTTGACACATAAAACCAACCATCACAGGTCCCATCCCTGCAAGTCTCCAAATCAAGGGCAGCTTTCAAGGAAATGTTTCCTTTCAGGTAAATAGAGAAATACAATCCAGACAGCACTCCCACACTGTGAGCTGCATATTAATCTGCAGGGACTAATATCATAACATAATTAGTATAGCAGTGCTCCCAGCTTAATTGAAAATGCTGCAATGAGGGACAGTTAATGAGAAATGCAAGGTTTGATGATTCAAAACCGCTGAGATTTAGCGGTTTAGTGGGTGTAGCGAGGAAGTGTTGGACTTATTTCCCTTTGCTATTCTCTTTGTACATCTGGACAGGAAAGGGTCTGAAAGGAATTCCTAGCAGTATGTATGGTTAGAGAACTTTGATTATCTGGAAGTCCCTCGGCTATTTGGAACGCGGCAGAGAGCCAGCGAAGCAGGAAACGGAAAAAAGCCTCTGAGCCGACAAAACACATTTCAATTTGGCTGAGCACCACGGTCTTTAGACTTTTCTGATAAGAAAGGCTCGTTCAACCCACAGCCTGTGTGTTTATGCTTACTGTATACCAGAGTTTAATAAGCCAGGCGATCTGATTTCCCAAGCATTAGCAGAGTGGCAGCAATGCATGGTGGCAGTGGGGGGCGGGGCCTGTGGAGATGCCTGTCGCTCCACCTGCCTCCTTGTTAGTTTAGTCACCAGTCAGCAGCAGTCTGGTATGCACAGAGTATGTTTCAGGCATAGGGGAGATACAGAGATATAAGAATCTCTGCTCTTAAGGAGCTTACAGTTTTGGGGCAGATGGATGTTGTCTCAGTCAAGGTTCTTGGTTTCAGACAACAGAATCTATTCTGGCTAGTTTAAACAGGAAGGGATTTAATGCAGGATATTAGGTGGCCTGCAAACTTTTCAGGAATGCCAGGGACCCATGCTTGGATGCCACAGAACCAGAGAAGTACCCAGCATAGCACTGGACTGTTTGAATGGAATCCCCTTGGCTTCACTCTTTGGGACGCAAAACTCTAAGAACTGGGCAATAGAACCTACGCCACAGCTGTCCAGATAAACAAACACCCCCGCCACTGTGCTTGTGGGAAGATGGGTGCACCTGAGCATGGACACCACCTCCTGTGACAGCATCCACCCTCTACAATCCCGTGGATGCATTTGCTCGCCTGGGTCCAGACGAAAGGGAATTGTTTCCAGCCATCTAGCGTCTGGGGGACAGAAAGGCACACTGGAAGAGGGTTGAGTGGGTGTTGAGAGAGCCAGTATTTGGTATCTGCTGCAGATGTGGCCAGATAATTAGTGTCCGGTGAGCCAAGCCTTGTTGTGGAGTTGTGTTGCAGGGGCTCACGTACTGTCAGACATGAGCACAACAAAGTGAGCACAAAGAAGTGACACCTGAGTGCTGACAGTCAGGAGGCGATCACAGCATGGGAAAGGGTAAGCGTAGAAACTTCAAAGGCACACGATGGAGCCGGGGCGGTTCCATTTAGGAGCAAATAACCATGCAGAGGTAGTAGTCACAAAGGGCTTCGTGTAATAGAGCCCAGTAAAAATCAGAGCGTGCATAATCCTCAACCATCAAGGAAAGTTTAGATTGTGTTCAGGAGAGTTCGATTGGAGGGCAGGAATGTCTCTGAAAGGCTTCTGGAGGATTTCTACAAATAGTGATGTGCATTTTCTCCTTACTGTTTGTGCTGAAGGACTGAGGTGTAGAGATGCAGGGACTCGTGTACTCTGGCTTATTACCCAACACACACCTCTGTTTCACCTGGTACCTGGTAACAGGTGTCGTGGCGGCGTCGGGAATCAGCACCATGTGAGTCTGGGACCCTGAGCCCCAAGTGTCCTTACAGGAGGAAGTCACCCCGAAACGCTTTCAGGAGCCTGACCCACTGCTTCCAGGGCCTCCGCAGCCTCCTCCTAGGTACTGTATGAACGGGGAGAGGGAAGAAGTTGAACCGCAGTCACGAGGGGTCAAAGGCGTTGATCTAAACAGCCAAACAAGTTCGGTTAAAAAAATTTTTTAAAAAGTGCATGTCCTAATTCTTATCTGGAGACTTCAGATAAGTCTCTGAAAACTAAAAGAAAGCACTATAGGGGGATGGAGGGGGTCGTGTCAGTTATAGGAAAGAGTAGTTCCCACACAGCCACGGACTAGTGGTCAGCTTTTGAACATGATAAGCCTGATACATATTTGTACGTTGATATATTAATTTATATTGATGTATTGGTGTGTTTATATCTGTTAATATAGAGAGGCCTGTTTTTCCTGTCCCCTGGTTCACATTTTTTTCCCTTTTCTCTGCTTTCCCAAACTTTCCTGTGCTGAGTTCCATTCGGTCAGTTCTATAACCATATTATTACCAATATTGCTGTTATCACTAGAGCCATAAGTTCCCTACCTCCCTATCTTGAATACCTAGTGTGTGTCAGGCCACGCGACGAGGGAGGAGCGCAGCAGGAACCTCTTCGTCCCAGGTCTTAACCCTGCATCTCTTGCTTTGCACTGTACAGTGGGCCACCCTGCCATTTGGGATTTAATTAGAATGCCCGTCAGGGAAACTCGTGATGGAATTTGTAGGCTTCTTCTCTTAGCATTATGACAAGTTCCCCTGGCTTCACTGAGCTCCATGCCAGATATGTGGTTCTGGAAAGCCCAGGGCTTCAGCAGGTATTTCCTTCTTGCTTTGCCACTGTTCCCGGGCCGATGGCCCTGTACCCAGGGGAAAGCCCACGGTGGGCTCCTTCTGCAAGGATACAGGCAAAGGCTTCTTGGGTACACTGTTTCTCTTTCTAAGAGAAGCACCAGCATTGGGAAATAAACCCACCTCCATTCCCACGTAGCAATTATGTGCACATTTAAATTTCCAGCAGGTGTCACTTAAGAGGGTGAAACCCGTGAAGTGTTCAAATGAGAAAGCAGAAAGGAGCTCTAAGAACTCCAGGGAAAGCCACTCTCTGCAGAGGTGGAGGATGCCAGCACAGGGACTGTCCCTGAGCATTTCCACACCTCCACCCCCATGCTTTCCAAAAGCGATCTCATCCCAGCCTGAGGACAGCCCCCGGTGCAGAGGTAAGCAGGCCCTACTTGAGCCGGTGGAGAAACTGAGCTCAGCCCCGGCAGCAAACTGCGCCAGGCCTCCTAGCCAGGAGGAACTGACATAAGACGTCCATGCCCAGACAAGGGACGTGTGTGCACAGCATCCAGTGTTTCATTGTAAGGCCATAGAGGCCAAACCTTCTCTTAGATTTTTCTCTAGCTTTCAGGGTGTCCAGCACACAGGTACCCAAGAAGTACTTGACAGGCTCCTTTACAGCAATTTTTACCCCATTGCTCAAATGATGAATGAAGTACTCAGTGGGAAAGAAGAACACAGGAAAGAAAGTGCCAGGCATCTACAAGCTTATTTAAATTGACATTTACAGTAGAAAGTGGGTTGTATTGCCCTCACTTTACAGGTGAGGACACAGACGCTCAGAGAAATAAAGGGGCGTGCCCAAGGCTACGAGTTGCAAAGGGGTTGGCTAAGAGTAGCAACCCCCAACCCATATTTGAACCCAGGTCTGCCTGACTCCAGCCCTGTGCTCTTTGCACTCCACTGAACAGCCAGCCTCCCTTGGCATCCATCACAGACAGAGTAGTGCATAGTCCCCTGGCAGTGCTGTGTGGGAGGTGAGTTCTGGGCTGTCACTCTCTAATGCAGCCTCTTCCTTGACAGAGCCTCTTCCTTCTTGCTCACTGCAAGGCCCCCAGACCCCGGCTGGGTCAGAAGAGCCTTCCGTTTGCTGTAATCATGTAAACTCTGTCTTTGGGCCACATTAACAAAGATTTGCCCCCTGAAGGTTCAGAAAGGGCCACTGGAGGTGGGGTAAGAATGTGCTGGAACTCTGCTAGCACAGGCATGCTTCCTTGCTGATAAAACCTGGCTTAGCACCTCTCTCCCCACTCACACCTCCACCAATATGAAATGACACACCTGGGTCCCCGGCTTGCCTAAGTGCAGCACTGTCTGCCCCATCTGGAAACTAGCGTCTGGCTTCCCCACAGGGTCCCTCTCAACCTTTCCACGCTGTCACTTGTGAGGTTCTAATACGTCCATCTACTATCGTTACTTGAATCCCTGTACCATCCCATCCTGAGGCCTCTTTGCACCAGCCTCTTCACTGGTCTTCATATCTCCCTCTCTGCCCCCATCTTCTGTACAGGTATGGGTGACTCTGTCAGGCATTTATTTTATCCATCCAACCAGCTACCCAACCTTCCATCCATCCAACAAATGACTGTGGAATATATGAGTATTTGCTGTTTGGCAGGGTTCGCGTTACACTCGGGGTGCGAAGTTCGATAAGAAATGGTCCAGTCCCTAGTGGTGGAGAGAGAGAAGTAACTACATAACACTGCAGGCGAAGGGAAACCAAAGGAGTGGTGTCTGACTCGGTCGGGTGGCCTCAGTGGAGGCTTCTGGAGGAGCTGGCGTGGGGTCAGGGCAACTGTGCACATTTGGGGAACTACAGATGCCTGGCAAGGCTCGAGGGAAGGCTGGTTGCTGGGAGGGCAGAGACCAAATCATGAAGTGCCTTGTTCTGTGAGTTTGGAATTTCATCCTGTCACCAGTGAGATGCCATGGATGGTTTTCGTCAAGGGAGGGCCGCAGGCAGAGCGCTCTTAGCCACTCCACTCTCCTGACCTCGCTCGGTCTCCTGGGGAGCCTTTGTCCAGGTTCTGATCTCCAAGCAGATCCCTGATTTGGCTCCTTTTCTGGCTGACCGAGGTTCTACCTGAGCATCACTTTTATTCTCCCAGACACTGCTCACCCATAAGAATTCTGAATCACACTCAGAGAAATTCCTTTTTATTCTCTCTCTGTTGTGGACACAGTGTGTCTTGAATGTGAGCACAATTCACCTGGCCTGTGAGTGCATGAATAGCGAATTATTTCAGGGTGCACTAGGCAGCTCCCACCTCACATGTCTACCATTGTGCTAAAGTGCCTGGTAGGAGCAGATCATAAAGAGGCCAGATGCCGCCTCTGCTTTTCTAATCATCTGTCAGAGAAATGGAAAACCCACTCGGCGTCACTGCCCAATGCAGAGGGGGTCAGCGCATGCTGGGTTCAGAGGTAGGGAAGAGGCAGGGCTCAGGGTGTGGGCCACCACGCAGGGCTTTTGCACCTGAGGAATCTGCCCCAGCTCACACTCTTGGCCCCACCTGGCTTTTTCTTGGTACCTCCTGCTGGCCTTTCACCACCTGAAATGGTCCCCTCACCAGCTTCTCTTCAGGGGCCCTTCCACATTACTGCCTCTGCAGAAAGCATGACCCCAAACGCTGAAGAGCTGGGTTGGAGCCCTTGGCTCTATGACCTTGAGCAAGTAACTGCTCCTCTCTCTAAGTCTGGGTTTCTTCATCCAGCTGTGCTCAGGGCTAATGTCCCTGACTAACTTGGGTTTCAGAGCTGGGTAAATCAAATGAATTAACAGATGTGAAGATTTGTAATTGTCACAACTATTTGGGGGGTAGGTATTTTGATCCTTGTCTTACAGATAAGGAGATGGGCAGCTCAGAGATGTTAAAAAACTTGCCCATGGTCACACGGCTAGAAAGTGGATGCCCTGGATATAAGCCCCCTGCTGCTAGGAATCACGTGTGATATTTCATCCAGTATACCTTACGTTGTAGCTGGTGTATAGTAGGTGATAAATAAATACCCTTCAATGACTGCCTCCAAAACATTGTGACCCTTCCCCTGCATCTCAGCCCTTTAAATAGAAAAATTTTAAAAAGATTATTAATTTAGGTATAATAGTATTTTATTTTTTGCTCTAATTTGTATTTCTTTGATTACTAGAGGAACTGAACATTTTTCCCATGTATGCATTCACCTAATATACTTCTTGTATAACCTGCCCATGTCTGTTCTCAATTTATTTGCTGGGGTCCTGGATTTTTTCCCTCATCAATTTGCACCAGGTCTTTATTATTAAAGGGCTATTAACCCTCTCCTATCTTCCATGCCACAAATCTTTTTCCAGTTTGATGTCCTTTTTACTTTATTTTCTTTCTGTTATGCAGAATTATAAAATAAAGTTAATTTCCACTCTTGTTAAGTTGTATAATCAGCATGCTAAATCCCTGGCCAAGGTTGGAATCAGGTTTCCCCAGGCGGCACATGCCTCTTCCCCACGCCAGGGAGTCCGGTGGGCTGAAAGAGGAATCAAAGGCAGGCTGGGAGTGTAGCCTAAGCCCAGGGGCTCTCGCTAGGCAGCAAGAAGACAAATGTTTTGTACCATAAACATATGGTTGGCTTATATGTGTGTTTTCTTGTGCACACTTGAATTTGATCTTCGTCAAAAGACCCAGTGACTTGTCTTTAAAGCTCTACCTGGTAGTGTCCATCTCCCCACCCACTGCCTATCTTGTCTCTGTCATCATTGGCCAAATGTCACAGGGCTCAGAAAACATGAAGCCTGGGTTACCTGCTGCTGATGACAACAAAAATGCTCCAGATTGGGCTTTACTTTTACAAAGTGCTTTGCTGTCCATTTTTCAGTAAGTCCTCACCATAACCCTCTAGCTGTGTTGTAGGTATTAATATCATTTCCATTATCTGGCAAAGGAACTGAGACTCAGAGAGGTTGTTCATGGTCCCTAAGCTGGTCACAGGCAGAGGCTGGAGCCCTCTCCTTGGGCGGCAGAGCTGCTGTTGTTTCTCGCCATACCAAGTGAGTTCTTGGGGACAGTCCTGACCACTCAGTAATGGAGCTGGGGTGGTGTTCAGGCTCAGAAATCCAGCTCTAGAAAGAGAAGGGCCTCACCACTGCGTAGAAACTCTGAGCTTTTAAACTTCTGGAGAAGTTCGTGCGTAATGCTCTGTATGTCCTTTCCAGCCACACGGAGAAGCTCTTCCAGGGAGTGTGGGGTGGTGTCCTGAAAGAAGGAACAGTAGCTAATGATGGCCAACATGTCCTGAAATGGTCCTCCAGGCGTGGCTTAAATGCCAACTTCTGTGCCCAGGCTTCGCTTGTTAAATAGGACCTGGTTCTGGCCCTTCCCCCGAAAGCTCACAGTCTACCTGGAGAGACGGGCGCACCCAAACAGCCATAAACACTGTAGGAAATGCTCCAGCAGGGTCATTCCTTCCTCCAGCAAATATTAAATGATTGAGCACCTGCTGTGTGCCAAGCATTGTCTCAACGTTGCAATAAACACAACAGACCAATATCACGAAGCTTCTATTCTGGCAGGGGAGACCAAGAGTAGACAAGTTAATAAACACACACTGCCAGGTGCTGGAGGACCCTGGGAGCGGGGGCAGTAAGCAAGGTGGTCAGGAGTGGACAGGAGTGGACGATGCTGCACAGAGAGGACAGGCATCCGTTCTGTCTGGAGCAGGCTCCCCAAAAGGAGGCATGTTTGTGCTCGGCCCTGACTTGCAGGTGAAGGGAGGGATGGCATTTTTGGCACAGGAAAGAGCAAAAGCATAAACATGAAGATAAGAAAGGGTGTGGGCGTGTTTGGGAAATTGCAAGCAAATCTTGCATGGCAAGAGAAAAGGGGAAGGAAAATTCAGGACTTGAGGCTGCAGAGGTCGGTTGCGGCAGGACTGCGAGGGTTCTGTGGTCCAAGGGACGAGGATACCAGCGACGGGTACAGATGCTGCAGTGACCACAGAACGTGTCTGCCATGGCTGCCTGCCTGAGCTGTTGGCTCCTGGGCCCTGCAGGGGTATAGGCATGGCTTTTATAACTGAGAAATGGTTAAAAACCTAAGGGACACATCCTCCTCAATAGTGTGAAACCCCAGTCTTACAGTGAGAAAAACTGTAGACAAATTCCAATAGTGGGGCATCCTGCACTAACCTTTCTAGGACTCCCCCAAACTGTCAAGGTTATCAAAATCAAGGAAATTCCAAAAAACTGTCACAGCCAAGAGTAGCCTAAGGACATGTGATGAGTAAATGTAACGTGGTCATCTGCATGGGATTCTGGAACAGCAAAAGACATTAGGTAAACACAAAGGAAATGAATAAACTGTGGACTTAAGAACAATGTGTCACTACTGGTTCATTAACTGTAACAAATGAACCTTGCTAACATGAGGTGTTAACATGAGGGAAACTGGGTGCAGGGTATAGGGGAACTCTGTGTATTCACCATTTTTCTATAAATCTATAAATGGTCTAAAAAATTTTATTAAAAAATGAGACACGTTATAATGAAAATTAGGAAAAAATAAAGTGGAGGAACATTTGTAAACTCCAAAGTTTCTTGGTTTTTCCCATCTCTGGAAAGGACTCTTTCGTTTCCAACTCCGTGTCTCCCCCGGCAAGTGTTCTCAGCGTCACCAAGGGGGAACATGCACGTGTGTCTGGGTGTCCGGGCACGTGAGGTCCAAGGAGGTGGGCGGGTGCCGAGGTGGGGACCAAGTCTGTGTTGGCGTCCCCGCGTTGGCTTCCTCTCTGGAATCAGTAGAGGTTTCCTGGGAGGTGAGGTATGTGGCAGTTCATTAACAGCCCTGCTGTTCCACACCTGGTGGTCCTTTCAGTTCCTGGGGAAACATGGGTCTGGGACACTCGGGTCAGTCAATAAAAGGCCACCTGTGACAAGGACCTGAGCAGAAGCAAAAAGCAAATGTGCTGTGGATCTCCGAGCGCCCTGCTCTGACGCTGGGAAGCTGACATCGGCTGGGAAGCTGGCCCACCACCCAGAGCCTGCTCACGGGGAGAGCATGCAAACCTCTTTGTCCCTTCATTTATACCGGGTTTTATTTTTCCTTTGTCTCTTTCTTAGCCCCAGCCTGTGTTGGTCTGTTTATAGATACTTTTTTTCACATCCAAATTCTTCCTTTCTAACAAAGGATGCCCTGTCTCTCAGCAGTCCCTGAAATGTTCTCTCATTGTATTCATGTCTCCATTCTCTCTCGATAAAGAATGACTTTCTCCACCCCTCTGAGTTTGGAAGGACCAGCGCTGACCCTTTACGGTATAGGTGTCCGCACAGATAAGACCCAAACGAGCCGCATCCCATTAAGCCTTAAAGGCCTCACGGATCTACTGAGAGGTGTCTTTCTTGGTCTCTCTCGGTCTCACCAAGCTCCTGGCCTTCCTGCAGTGTCTCAGGACACCCTAACCAGCCAAAGGGTTCTGCAGTTTTACAGCCGAGCTCCTTGGCACTCACTGAATTAATGATTGGCCTTTCACACATTAGTTTATCACCTGACAGCAAGAAAGTCACATCCAAGTTGTCTAGACTTACAGGGAAAAAAAAAAAAACAAAAGCAAAGACATGATCATATGTGTCTACCCTCCCTCCAGGGCCACCCCCCAGCTGCGTGGCTGTCCCACCTATCACGTGTTCCCTCTGGGGCTTGACTGCTGTGGTCGGTTCTGTAACGGGCTCCACCCCAGCCCAGGTACCGAGAGTCTTGATGCATTCACTGTACTAAGGGCTGCAGAGTGGCACTTCTGCCTGCAGATTCTTTTCTATCAGAGTCCAGGCAGGAAAACGGAACTCAGTCAAGGTCTTTCAATGGAGGGGATTTAATGTAGAGAATTGGTCACACAACTGGTGAAACAGCTAAGACGCTAAACAACATGCACATGCATTCCAGCCCAGAAATCAACAAAAACAGGAAACCACTGTCATCCCCCAGGCTGGAGGGACAAAGAGGAGGTGATATTTCTAGATTGCAGAAGCTGGGACAATCCAGCAGGAGCTAGAACTGTGATGCGAGGGGACTGTCAGGACCTGAAGCAACAGAGGCTGTGTGGCCAGTGCCAGGGCTGTTGTCCGAGACAAAGCAAGAGAAGAGAGAGACGGCCTTGCTGCTTCCTTCTCACCTCCAGTCTTCTGCCAGGGCCTTTCATTACCCAAACCTGCCCAGAAGCCAGTAAGCAAGGGAGCCTGAGAAATGTCACACTCGCTAAACAGATCAGAGTGAGGGCGCGTGGGGAGTGGATCTGGGAACAAACAGACAAATGGCTGGCACGATGTCCGATCAGTCTTCCCACCTCCACCCGCCCCCGCTTTGTTCAAAGCTAAGCTGGCCCCCACCCATTCCAGAAAACTCTTCTATTTTCTAATTTCTCTGATCAAGACAGCTGGCAGCTTGATAAAGGCATCATGTTTTTATACAATCTCCTGGATAGAAGAAATGAGAGAAAATCAAGATCCTCCTTTCCTTTCGGGAGCTGGCGATGAACTTTATCACACTCTGTCGTCGCTAAATCTCGCTCATGTGTGTAATTGCTGTCCCTAGTCCTTTGGAGAAGAGCAGTGTCTCTTTTCACGTGTGGAATCTTCAAGGCATGAGGATTCTGTTCATTCTTACACTGGTGCCAGCCCCAGGGGCTCCCCGTACCTTGAACAATTATCTTCTGCTCTGTAGGACCAAGCACGTGACCTATGCCCCGCTGTCCAGTCACACTCTGCCGTGGGGCCTGTGTGCAGTGGTCATTCCGGGAGGCTGGCAGATTGCTTAGGGGCCTCGGCTCTTGTCTGAGACGGTTAACCAGCTCCAGCTTGCCTCCCTTCCATCACCTTTCTCCCCCTCTGCTAGCTGGGCGCCCTTGCTGCTGGCGTGGGAGCTCTGGACAGAGGCGAGTGTAGAAAGGAAAAGTCCAAGGACAGAGCAGAGGAAACAAAGGCTCCTAAGTTTGTGCAGCCAAGAAAATAACATAAAACATGAAGAGAGAGTTGGCTGGGCCTTCTTGTTTTGTTTTGGAGCATTTCAAGGGGCCAGGCATGCAGTTGTGTTTGGATTAGGAAGAAAGGCGTAACTGTGCAGAAGAAAATTCTTTTCAGATTTTATTCTGGCTGTTACTGGATTAAAGAAAACACCAAGAAGATTAAACTCTGTGAATGTACGAAGGCCGTTGCAGCCAGACAGGAGGGACCCTGTCCCTCTCTTCAGGCACATGTTTGGACAGCGTTTGGAAGCAGTGGACGTGCTTGTCCATCAGCCATCAGTCTGGTAAATATACCGCTACTTGGAGCCATTCATGTTACTCCTTTTCTTAGCTTTCATGACATTGATTATTATTAAATATTAATAACAATGTTCATTAGGATTGTTGGTTTGAAGTGACAGAAACCTCCAAACCATAGTACTCAAAACAGGGATTTACTACTGTCTCATAGAATCCTAGAAGGAGTAAAACCTCCAGTCAGAGAAAAGGCAGACATGGGCCGGGCACGGTGGCTCACACCTGTAATCCTAGCACTCTGGGAGGCCGAGGTGGGAGGATCGCTTGAGATCAGGAGTTCAAGACCAGCCTGAGCAAGAGTGAGACCCCGTCTCTACTAAAAATAGAAAAAACTAGCCAGGCCTGGTGGCAAGTACCTGTTGTCCCAGCTACTCGGGAGGCTGAGGCAGGAGGGTCACTTGAGCCCAGGAGTTTGAGGTTGCTGTGAGCTATGATGACGCCACTGCTTTCTACACAGGGCAACAGAATGAGACTCTGTCTCAAAAAAAAAAAAGAAAAGAAAAGAAAAGGCAGAGATGCAGTGGATTTGTGACTGGAGTTTTCATTCTGTTTAGATTTGCCCTTTCCCTTTCTGCTGCTTTAGTCTGCTTTTCTTAGGCATGTGAGCGTCTTTCTCTCACTGCAGACCAGCTTACCCCACCATATGAGTTTCCTAGGGCTGACATTAAAAAGCCCCACACACTGAGTGGCTTGAACAGCAGAAACTCACCGCCTTGCAGCTCCTGAGGCTGACAGTCTGAGATCTCCCTGTCAGCAGGCCCTGCTCCCTCTGCGGGTGCCGAGGGAGGACCTGCTGCAGCCTCTGCCCCGGCTGCTGCTCTTTCCTTGGCTTGTGACAGTAGACCTCCGGTCCTCACCTGGTGCTCTCCCTGTGTGCACGTCTGTCTCTGTGCCCAAGTTTCTCCCTTTTCGTAAGGACACTTGTCATATTGGATCAGGGCCCGCCCTAATGACATCATTTTAACTTGGTTACCTCTGGAAAGACCCTGTCGGTAAGGCCCCATTCTGAGGTTCTGGTGTTTTGGACTCCAGAATATCTTTTTTGAAGGACTCAATTCAACCCATAACGCTCATGGGGCCACCAATAGTCTCAGTTTTTACATCTTATAATTTTCACTACATTCTTTTTCACTTCCTGTTTTCAAAACTCCCAGGGAAGAATTCTAACTGGTCTGTCTTCGCTCAGGGTTGGGTCTCCTCAAGCGGGGCAACAGAGCCAGAACTGTGTTGACCCAGCTGTGTTACGGTGCCCAGCCCTGAGCCCATCGGTGATGGCCAGGAGACAGGGCCCTTTAAGACTGTGACAATTTTCATAGGACCCATGTGTCTGTCAGCGGCTAATGAATGCTGGGGACAAGTATCCCCCAAATCACAGTGGCTTTATAACAACAAAGGGTTCCTTCTGTCTCTGTGAGCAGTAGAGGTGGGGGGGGTTCTGCTCATTAGAGTCCGCAGGGACCCCAGGCTCACAAGCCATCCCAGCTGTGCTGAAAGAGAGCTCTGGAGGGTATTGCATTGCCAATGAAGGGTTCCTCCTGGGAGTGGTACATTTTTGCCTACAACTCAGTGGCCACAGATAGTGATATGCTCCATTAGGGTGGGCAACCCCTCAGTCCTGGAAAATAGAGAGCTGGACATAAGTCGCACCAGTGCAATGACTGTCACAACCTAGTGGTAGGAACAGTGGAAAGGGGTTCCCAGGAGGAGGGAGATGCTTCACCAGGACAAGACGGGCACTGCACAGGAAACCAGCTGGTAGGTACTACGGGGGTGCCCAGCCCAGGGGAAGAACAACGAAGACAGTGAGGTGTAAAAACTCTTCAGTTTGGCTGGAGCTTAAAGGGTCTCAGGTGAGCATGGCCGGGGACTAGGCCAGGAAGGTGGCCAGGCGGGACGGGGATGAGAACTTGCTCTAGGGAGGAGTTTGGATTTTGTCCCAAATACAATGGGGGAACAATGAGAGCTTTAAGCCAGGAAGAGCAGGGTGAGGTTCGCATTTTAGTAATAGCACTAGCAATATGTAGGAAGGAGACAAAGGCGCTAGGCCCAGGCAGAGGTCAGCCTACCCCTGGGTCTTCATGGTAGAATCAGCTAGCCTGGCAGGAGTGCAGTCAGCTTTGCTGGGTACAACAGAGATGGCTTCGTGGAAAGCTGGCATCTGCATTGTCTCCTGAAGGATAGACAAAGGAGGATCTGGTGGCCGCGGCAGGAGTGGGGTGGAGGCTTTGCAGGCTGAGGACACTGCTGAGCAGAGGCCCAGAGTCTGGGAGGACTCCTGGGCTCGAGCACTAGAGTTTGTGTTTGTCCTGCACTTTCAATTCCCAGAATTTCTGATGGTGTACTTGAAGGGCTTAAAGATAGACATTGGTTAATTAAAAGCAAGTTTCA
This sequence comes from Lepilemur ruficaudatus, assembly GCA_963574885.1. Lineage (NCBI taxonomy): Eukaryota > Metazoa > Chordata > Mammalia > Primates > Lepilemuridae > Lepilemur > Lepilemur ruficaudatus. The sequence continues at coordinate 26,225 of CAUYRT010102055.1, forward strand.
GAAAATTGATAAAACTCTCCAGAGATACCACAAACTTCATCAGGTTGCTTTTTAGCACCTGTGGCCATTTGAGAACTGTTTCCTCCCCTTGCCAGCCCGTCCTGTTAGGCCATGCTCGTAGGCAGAGCTCTTCACATCTCGTGCAAATCTGATCTTTCTCTGCTGAGAGCCCAGTGCCTTTCGTCCCACTCCCAGGCACTTGCGTGCTGGTGCACCCACCCCGGCTGTTCCACTTGACCCTCTCTCGGACAGACGTCCCCGCGATGGCACGGGTCCTCAGTCGTTTCCAAGGTAAGGCTGCGCGTGGTTCGGATTTTGGCAGCACACCTAAGAAGGATTCATGGGCCGTGGTGTGTGTGCCGTGGCCATCATTGAGCACCACTTGCATGTACACAGAGGAAGAACCACAAGAGAGAATATCAAGTGGAAACTTGGCCAAAAATGGCAAGAGAGCACTGCCCGGCTTCCCTGCACGGGTCGAGGCAAACAGACACATCCTCACCGCGACATGTCCGGAGCTGGCTGGCTCAACCCACAGAGGACCAGTTAAGAAAACTTTTACAGGCCTTCATGAATGAGGACTCGCAGTGAAAAATTCATAGGAAGATTACATAAAACCATCTGCTGCCTTTATTTCCCCCTGTGTGCGTTAAAAACATGCAGCTGCTCGGCACAAAACATTCCGTCGCACCCCGTGGCCCACGAGCTGGTCCTCGACGCCCAGGGCGGGAGGAGGCCAGGTGGGAGGGGAGGTGGGGGGAGCACGCACAGGGATTTCCACCTGGATCTGAGCGTCTAGAGCAGGGCCTTCCAGATTTTTCCACCCCGTTGGCGTGCACTCTGAAGGAGGTGCCATTCTGTGTATGCAGTTGAGTTTCTCGGTGAGTTTGCATGTGGGTGTGCATGTGTGTGGCTTTTTCTTTTCAATCTGAAAATTGTTCTTTTGAGTCCACAAGCAGCAGCTGCAGGTGCCGTAATTAAAATGAAATAACCTGCTTCCTTCAGTCCTTAGGGAGAAAGGCTTTAAAAAAAATCCATACTCTAAATGGACTCAGGAAGGGGGAATCTTCTCTTCTCTCCCTGTTTGCTTGCAACAAGTTTTACGGCTTTGCTTTTCTCTGGAGTCAGGAGTGGAGAGGGGAATTAACCTTTGCGGACTGTTTATCCTGACCCCAGGCACTACGCTTCCTTGTTCCAAATTCACAGCCAGGATTTGAACGCAGTTTTGATACTTCCTTTCTTTCTCCTCTGCCATGCCCCCCTCCGGTGTCTCATTGGACCCCAGCTCTCTCTCACCTTGGTCTGAGTCTGTCCAGAGACCTGGAAGGATTGGCATTATGAAGATGTTACTGAATATGTTGGCACATGTAATTGGCTTGGATTAGAAACCAAAGCTCTTAGCAAAGTAACAAGGTGAATTATTCCATGCTAATGATTTACATGATAATGAAATAGTTTTCAGAGGATTGGCTGTCCTCTTGAAGGTGTTGCTTAAAGTCACTCTTTAAACCAGGCTGGGAATATACAAATCCCAGAAGATCTGCAGACTCCATCGTTTGTTTGGTTCTCAAAATAAGGTAGCTGTGTGCTGGGAATTGAAGACAGAGTGGGCACTATCTTCAAGGAGCTCCCAGTGTGCTGTGAGAGAAAGATGTAGAGACAAATAATTAGAAGGCACTGGTCGTAAGGACTAGCTCAAGGGTATGGACAGCTTGCTGCAGTTTCAGCATGTTTCTCTCCAAAAGATCGTTTCTTCAATTGGTAACTTTTTGAGGAGAAAAACAACCTCACCAAGAAAGCAATGCCCAGAATCTTGAACATAAAAAGGACAAAAAGAAATTTGACCGGGCACGGTGGCTCATACCAGTAATCCTAGCTAGCACTTTGGGAGGTCAAGGCGGGTGAATTGCTCAAGGTCAGGAGTTCGAAGCCAGCCTGAGCAAGAGCGAGACCCCGTCGCTACTAAAAATAGAAAGAAATTAATTGGACAACTAAAAATATATAGAAAAAATTAGCTGGGCATGGTGGCGCATGCCTGCAGTCCTAGTTACTCGGGAGGCTGATGCAGAAGGATTGCTTGAGCCCAGGAGTTTGAGGTTGCTGTGAGCTAGGCTGATGCCACGGCACTCACTCTAGCCCGGGCAACAGAGTGAGACTCTGTCTTTGAAAAAAAAAAAAAAGGAAAGAAAGAAACTGCTGCCTCCATCATAGTTCAACAAAAGCTATTTACACACTGGCTGAGGTTGTACTAGGCAATTACATTGCTTTAGATTATATATTAGTTGTGCAAGGAGGTGTATGTATGATGGCAAATACTTCTCATTGTGTATACGTAAATACTTCTTATGATGCAGAAATTCATCTAGAAAAAAAGCCACTTGGTTACAAGAAGTCTCTAAAGACTAGAATACTTTTCTTCATGATGTTTTTAGTTGCTTCCCTAATGGAATAGGGTTTTGTTGTTGTTGTTGTCCTGGGCATACAAATTCTCTTTTTATAATCCTTATGTGCATTATATATCTACTATTCCAATTATTAATGCTATATGTCTCTCATTGTTTTACTTCTCCCAAGAAAAGTATAATCAAGGTATTCTGAAGACTAGAGATGATAAAACAAGTGACAGTGGCAATATAGATCAATGACTTGACTGAAGTCTCATTTTTGCCACTCTGTAATGCCATTCCAATTTGGTTTTGGGGCATTCATAAAATTCCTCACTGAGACATATCCTCTTTCCCCACCACCTAACATGAGACAGGACTATCTGGAAATAAGCTCTTTCAGTGGTGAGGGACACACTGACACTTAGACTTTAACCATCAATGATTTCAAAACAAAGAATTTTGGTTAAAAGAATGAAATAAGAAAGAAAAGAAACTTCTTTATTTGAGGAATTGCAAGCCTCATCTAAATTATCAGGCCCAGAGAGTCACAGGAATAAGTCAACAGTCATGTCCCACTCACCCCCTAACTAATATTCTCTTGAAGCTGCTTAGTATGTAGACTCTAGACTTACTAACACCACAAGTGGCTATAAATTAACAATGCTGTATCCTGGACACCATAACTTATACCCTATATATAGTTCAACAGTGCACAGCCAATCACTAATAAATCAATGAGAATTTTTTTCTCTGTTGCCCGGGCTAGAGTGCCATGGCGTCAGCCTAGCTCACAGCAACCTCAAACTCCTGGGCTCAAGCAATCCTCCTGCCTCAGCCTCCTGAGTAGGTGGGACTGCAGGCATGTGCCACCATGCCCGGCTAATTTTTT
>CAUYRT010102056.1:0-12207 GCA_963574885.1 Lepilemur ruficaudatus
TTCAGTTCTAAGTTGCTCCTCTCAAAAATAAGCACAATGATTTAAACGGTCACCTAAATCCTTTCCAGCTCTACCATTCTATTCTACTCTTTTATGCCTGGAAGACAGACGCTAAATAAGGATCAGTGGCCATGATAAGAAAGAAAGAAAAAAGAAAGAAAGAAAGAAAGAAAGAAAGAAAGAAAGAAAGAAAGAAAGAAAGAAAGAAAGAAAGAAAGAAGAAAGAAAGAAAGAAAGAAAGAAAGAAAGAAAGAAAGAAAGAAAGAAAGAAAGAAAGAAAGAAAGAAAGAGGAAGGAAGGAAGGAAGGAAGGAAGGAAGGAAGGAAGGAAGGAAGGAAGAAAACTATCCATTTAATGATAGTAGGTCTATAGAAAACCAATGATGGTTAATAAAGCAAGAAATCAAAAATGCTATTTTCTTTGACTCTTTATGGTTTATTTGCAGGTGGAAAAATGAGGGAAATTTTTCAGATTAAAATTAAAATAGTAAATTATAGTATTGCATGTATACTATGTGGGTTGGCCACATGGGTTTTTTTTTTAAGGACAGGTGGGAAAATGGATTTTTCAAGTGAAGTAAAGTTGTCATTAACAAGAAGACACATTTTATATGTCCTCAGAGTCTGAATTGCAGACCCTCACATACAAGATTGGAACTCTTCCACTCTACCCCATTCCTCATTCCCCCTTGCAAGATTTTGGCACTTCACAGTGTTTCTGGAAAGGAAGAGGAAAGGAGGCCACTCTGAATAGGTCCCAAATACTGCAGAGGCTGCAGGAGAGATCCATGTGTCTATGGCTAATAGCCCATTATTGTAGTTCTTAAAATATTTAGGGTCCCATTTCAGCTGGTGGGGACCCAGGCATTCTATGATTCTTGGATGGGATTGCAAAGTTTCTCACTGTCAATCAAATAAATGAATATTTTATCTTCATGGCATCATATCCAGGGCAGCAATAGCTTTCAACCAAAGGGCTGCCAAAAGTTCATGGACACTATCAATAATCTCAATAAGCTTCATGAGGGAGATTGTTTTACCTGTCCTTAATGCACAGGTCTATGGGAATAGAGATGTGTTGTGAGCTTTGAAGCAAAACAGAAAATTAGCTTAACCTCTGAATCAATAGTTCAGAACTGTGGACCCATCTTACATTGTTACTCTTGTTAGTAGCAACATAATTATAAAATCACAGAGTTTAAAATTTATGGGTCAATTGTTCCCAAAGGAGACCTCCCTGAATTTTTATTTCCAAATTTCTAAACAGAGATACTGCACTTCTTCAGAAGAGTCATGGCTACAGGCAGTCTCTGCTTTTGGTTTCTATTTGCATTTCATTAAGAAAACCAATATATCCTATATTTACCTCAATTATTTAAAATATCATCAATAGCTTATAATGGGCACACTTCCTACAACTCTTCCAACCTACTTCTAGCCAATAACCCTGTTTCTGGGAAACATGGAATGATCAATTAGAAATTTATATTTTTCACTGGAATGGCTCTAGAGGTATAGGTATAGCATGGTGAGTAAAACTAATAGGGCTGGTCCCTGGCACTTCTCTGACTTATTCTGTAAGAGCCCAAAGTTGAGCATCTCTGTCCATCTGTCAATATCTGTCAAGTACACAGAAAACAGAAGCGATCGTACTGATTGGAATGAGGTAGGCTCAATATTCCTTAGCCCAGGAGGTAACTTCTGGCAGCAGGTGGATCTGCTTAGTGCATTCATGATTCAGCAGGCTTTTACAGGGTGCCTGGTATGTGCCAAGGGACTGAGGATGTAGCAGAGAATAAATGACAAATGTATGAGGTGATAGACACACTAAATACTCTGATTTGGTCATTATACAACATATATATGTATCAAAATATCAAATTGTACCCCATAAATACGTACAATTACAATGTGTCAATCAAAAAAATAATGAATTTCAAAAAAAGGTAGGAAACGCCAGTTCCATGAAGATTACATTTCCCAAATGGATTGCATATCCTGACATTGCAACTCCAGGGGCCAGAAAGAGGAATACTGGATGCTCTTACATCCATAGAAAATGTAGCAGGAACAAGTCAGATGTCATAGAACTTCATGTCCGGGATTATTCATATAAATGGTGGCTTTGAGGCTTTAAATAGGAGGTAGGAAAATCATTGTCCTTTCCAAATTATAAGAAATAATAAATATTCCCAATGTTGCCTATCTTGTTTATCAACAGCCACTATGCACCACCCTGAATCTGAGGAGGTCTTAAAAGCTTATCCAATATATAACATTATGTACTTAGCTATTAATATTTTAACTTATATTGGAGTATTTTTAAAATTTCCATAAACTATAATCTATGAAATAATTTCTCACAGGAACATGTCTTCTTTTCAGCATATGATAGTAATTCTATTTATTGATGAAAAAAATTGAAAATGGTACACTCACGCTTTCAAGATGCTCTTTCTGGTCACAACTAGCTATGTGACTGTGGTCAGGGTGTTCCAAAGCCTCAGCTTCCTCAGCTATGAACTGAAGTTATTCATAACTTCATAGTTATGAGGTTCATAGCTGAAGTTATGAATAGTTATGAAACCTCAAGGTGGACAACCTTGAGGTTTGCACTGAGCCGTGTTACCTTATAGTGCTGAGTAGATCGATGTGGTGGGTTGACGCTGTCCCATGATGTGGTAAGAGATGAAAGGGTAAATGCTGTGGCTGGGGCAGGGCAGAGTGAGGTAGACACACACACACAAACAGGGCAGGAGACAGAGAAAGGACAGTGTGGCAGGAAGGCCTAAAATTAGGGCTCATTATCGCATGTGCCTTCGCATCTGGGGAAAACCAGGAGGTCCTCAGGTGGCCTAACTACAAGCTCCCTGCCCCACTGTGCTCCTACAGGTAAGACCCTCTAGCCAAACAACTCTCCTTATCAAGGAGTGCAGGCTCAGTTCCGCGTACCCCTGAGTAGCACACTTCAGCTCCCTTCCAGTTGATGGAATTATTCAAACAAGCCAATCACATCCTTCCACGGGAACCAGGGGTAACCCCACCTCTTGCTACAGCGAAGGCTGCCTCCAACGTTCCCTGCTTGTTCGCCCTGTGCCCAAGAGCAGGCTCTAGGAGGCTCTGTGTGGTGCAGTGTTCTCCCCCAGGCTGTGAGTGTGTGTGATTAACAAACCGCTGTCCATGTCCCGTGTCCAGTGTCAGGTGCCATGTGATCATGGAATCCCTCCCTCACCAATGGGGTGAAGAGTAGGCAATCAAACAGACTCGTTCATGGGCAAGTTAAAACACACAGTTGATTCTGAGTCCACAGAAAGTAGGGGGCTAAATGGCACCCAGGTGAGTGAAAGGCAGCAGAGGCCAAGAAGCAGTGAGGCTTTCTGTAGGCAGGAGGAAAACAGCCACAGGAGGTGCAGCCAGAGGGAGCCTGATGAGATCAACATCGAAACACAGGAGGCAGAGTCCAGGCAAGATGGCTGGAGGTGGGGACAGGGCTCCAAGATTTTCACAGGTCGGACAAGCAAAACAAAGAAAGGATTAGACCAATTATCAAGACAAGGACTGAGCCATAGTGGGGCAGATATACATAAATCAATGACTGCTCAGTCTCAGGAAAAAAAAACAGAAATTTGATTACTCAGATTGACTCATGGGATAAAATATTAGCAGCCAGGTCACCTCAATCCCAAGTCATTAATATCTGAGTAGTAGACTGGCAATTTATATTCACTTCCCTCTTCTTCCTCTCTGCCTTTTAATACACAAGACAGACTTGCTTCCAGAGGCTGGAACAGAGTTGATCTACAGGGGGGTTCGGGAAGAGCTCCAGGGTAATTTTGAACCAGGAAAATTGAAAATCGGAGCCCCTTGCCATTCTTCTACCCTATCTCATTTCAATCACGGTACTGTTCTGAGGATTAACACCAAATTTTCAAGATTGTTATTCACCTATTTTAAAAACTATTTTGCAGCAGCTTCTATGCATAGCTCTGGCATCATGCCAGGTCTTTGTGATTTTTCAAAATAATTGGGTGCCTCATTAAATCTGTTAGCTAAACTCCTGGGAATGGGGAGTTGAGTATTGTCAAGATCACACACTTATTCCATTCTCTAATTTTTAAAAGTGGCTTTTATCAGGATTATCTTGGCTCCATAATTGGCTAAACCTCTCCATTCCTTTTCCTTTCATTTAAAAACTCTATCCCAGTCTTAGTCACTGTTGAATACCCATTCATTTCCTGGGCTTTCTCATTCGAAGGCAGCCTATTCCACTTGCATTATCTTTCCTCAATATATTTACTAAAGGCTTCTGTGAGGCCTTTTGTATTCTCCCACGCTTTGTAGGACTAAGACCCATATTTGAAGTATTCATTCATTCATTCAACTAGTATTTATTCATGGCACACCTGATATTTGCTAAGCATTGGGTAGAAACCTTAGGAACTTAGTGAAGAATACAGTTTTATTTTAAGGAGTGTTAGTAGTCCTTTTTGACATAAAATGTGACAACGAAACCAAGACAAGTTCTTTTTCTTTCTTTCCCTAAAAACTCCTCAGATTCTGGATCAAGGATTGTACTTGTGAGACTGGTCCTATCCTCCTATCATTCCGACCTGTGTCCTCTGAATGTGCCATGAGGAAGCAAGCAAAACTTAAGTCTGCTGGAGTTAAACGAAACCTGTGTTCCACTCGTCCAACAAATCAGGAAACCACCCAGTGTCATTTCTCTTTCCCCGGAGACCTCTGTGTTGGAGCCTGTGCCTTTGTCTCCAGGTTAGAATTGGTACTTTTCTGGCCACCTGTGCAGCTGTTAGGGTAGGCGGCTAGGAGACAGGGCTAGACTGGATGCAAGGGCTTGCAGAGTAGGTGCAGGAGTTAAAGTCTAACTAACGGGGGTTGATAACCACAGATAAGGACTGGCTTCAACAGGCTTGTCAGCTGGCTAGGTCACCTTACATGAACTTTGGAGAATTACAATATCATTTACATTGCAGTTTTAAAATTTCTCTGCCCTTGAAATCACCGTGACAGTTCCAAGAAAATCATATAAAGTACAAAAATGGGAAGGAACCCAATTCTAGGAATTACCACCCAAATTCTTAGTAAAAGCCAACCCCTTAGCCTTGAATATTCTTCCCCTCAATTAGTAAGACTTCAAAAGACCAGAAACCACTGCTCTTTTTGAGCCTGTCCCTCTCTCTGAGAGACAGAGAGAGAGGGGGAGAGAGAACTTTCCCTTTCAATCTTTCAATTAAAAAATTTTTAAAAGCTGCTTAAAATTCTTTTCTCCCAATGATCACCAAGAACCTGGAAAAGCCTCCACTCGAAGGCGCTAACACAGCTATTCTGCATCTGTCCTCAGACAAGCCCTGAGGCTGGGTGCCCGACTTCCAGGATCCCAGCTCCATCTCTGTTTCTCCTTCTTCCAGCATCTTCCTCAAAGGAAAAAAAAAAAAAAAAAAGAATGCATAAAAGGCATGCTGGCTGTCTGAAATATCTTTATTCCTTCCTCACCTTTTATGGAGGGACTGCGTGGGTCTAGAATCCTAGTTTGGGTGACTGTGGCCATGACCGGCCATGGTTCTTCAGCATTCTGAAGGACTGTGCATTGATTTCTAGTGTTGCTGGGTGCTGCTGAATCCACTCCTATTCCCAATCCTTTGTTTGGTCCTATTTTTTCTCTTTGGTGTTCTAAAAATTCACTGCGACTTGCCTTGATTTTTCTCTTTCAGTTCTTGCTGCTGTCTACTTGGCAGTCCTCTCCCTCTGGAGATGCACGGTTTTCAGTTTGGGAAATTATTCTCACAGTGTTTCTATTGACTTCTTTTATTTATTTATTTATTTATTCAGGATATTGTGGGGGTACAAACATTTTGGTTACATGTAATGCGTTTGCCCCGCCCAAGCCAGGGCTACAAGCGTGTCCCTCCCCCATACAGTTCGTTCAGCTTCCATTAGTTGTGGCTTTACTCCCCTCTTGACTTCTTTGACCTTATCATCTCTGCTCTCTACACAACTTCCAATAATCACATGCTAGGATCCCCTCCCATTGCCAATTTCTTTGCCTCTTATTGTACTCTCTGGGAGATTTCTTCAACTTCATTATTTAAGACTCCTATTTAATTTTTCAGTGCACATGTTTTTAATTTCAAATAACTCTTTCCTGTTCTCTGATTTCTCTCTTTAGCATAGAATACATTGCATCTTCTATTATGGCTCTAAGATATTAACTATGAGGTTTTTTTAAGTGTTCTTTTTTTGTATACATTTTAAACTTCCTCTGTTTATACTTTTGGAATTTTAACTTCAGTTTGTTTTTCATTATAGTATGTGCCTTTCCTTTTAGAGGTGTTCTAAAACGTCTGACTCTAAAATGTTTCTAACAACATTATTCCCCTCCTTTACATTTGAAACAAAGATGTTAAAAGCCGACTGGACCATTGTGCACACTAGAGGTCTTGCCAGCTGGTGGGCCTTGATGTTGGACGATTGAGCAGTGAGAGTTTTTTTAGTGGGACACCCCCAAAGTCACTGGCTAGAGGCCTTTTCTGCTCTCCTGGGGAGAGAATCGTCCAAGCTGCTGCCTGCCATTCAGCATTCTGGGAGCAGAGGTGAGGAGGGAGCTGGGCTCCCATGTTCAATGCACAGACTTCAGTTCATCCAGGGCCTGTTCAGCCGGTGCCTCTCCTCACCCTACAGCAGGTTTCTCAACCTCGGCCCTATTGGCATCCTGGGCTAGCTAATCCTCTATTATAGGAGGCTGTTACGTGCATTGTAGGATGTTTAGCAGATCCCTGGCCTCTACCTACTATATGCCAGGAGCACCTCCAGGTTGTGACAACCAAATTTATCTCCAGACATCACCAAATGTCCCCTGGCGTGGGCTACAGCCCCACAGTGTGCTTGGGCCCACTGTAGCTCGAGTTTTTCCAGTTATTTATCCAGCTATAAAGTTCTAGCCTTCTTTAGAAGCAAGGGCAGGGTGAATATCTGAAGCTAAGAGATACGGGGGAGAAAGTGGGGGTCTAACTGCTGCATATGTAGATTGTTTTGCTGTTATCCTTGCTGTCTGTGGTACCTAGAATCTTCCATCATGAGCCATTAAGGGAGTCTATGGAGTGCTGCTCTCACAACACCTGCAGGCACTGAGTTAGGGCTTCGTCTTTCTGCTAAATCAGTCCCACAGCTTCAACAACCTCTTTAAATATCCCCAAAATGTGCAAACACCTCTAGCCGGATCCTGTCTCCTTTCTCCTCACTGTTAACCTCGTGTTTTATGCCTTTTACTGGCATTTACGTGGACTTTTGGAACACGCACATGTTGAACTAGAAACTGGTACTATTACTTTACAAATTTGATTCCTTGTTTATTTTGTTTATATAAATATAATATATAAGGAATTTCTTCAGTCATTATTCTAGAGATTCTTACTAATTGTACACAGTAATACTGATCACCCAGACCATTTTTTTCTTTTCCTAACTTGTGTTCTCAAGAGATTAGTTTTTATTTATTTATTTGTTTATTTATTTATTTTTCCTGGGCTAAGTGGCTTTTTATTAGAAAAAGCTAGGATTACAAAGGACTTCAACATTAGCATTGCGGACCTTCTTTTTGCCAAAGGTAGGTACCACATTGACAAAGTGCTGACTGTACTATATGTCTTATTTGGGCACCTTAGGAGTCTGACCTCTCACTTCCTAGCACGGGGTCAGTGAACCATGGACTTCACCTCTAAGGGTGCAGCGGGCTACTTCCAGAGTTGTCAGCGCCTCCACTCCACACTGGCCCAGGGCGGCCTCATCTTCCAGGGTTCTGCCTGCCAGGAGCACGGCTTGATCTTCCCAAGCAATGCCCTGCAGTGAGGTTATATGAGCCTTGATCTGGGCGGCCGTCTCCTGGCCAGTCACTTCGAAGGTGGATAGCTCCTGAGCCTCAACCCCACAGCTACTGCCATGCGGGTAGGATCTAAAAAGATTAAGGAGCGAGGGCGCGCACGCCCTCACCGCCGGCCGCCTGCCCCGTCACCGCTCGAGATTAGTTTTAACTGTTAAGAAAAATGGAACAGTCTCTTTTGAGAGAATCTCTTTTGTAACCAGCCTAGAAGCCTTGGCTGAACATGAGAGGAGCACTGTGGAGGTGGCACATGCTGTAGTCCAAGGCTACATTTTGTGGAAACGTGGGTAGACACCTCCTGGTGGACCCACACAGCAATGCCTGCAGGATGCCAGCAAGTAAAAATAAACCTGAAAGAGGGCTGGGCTCCATCCCACGTTCCCTCTCAGGGGCTCTCAGGCAAGGCCTCCTGCCGAATTGCATATTTTTGCCATGACAGATTCCCCTAGGTGGTAAGAGTAGTAATGCAATTATCATATAATCTGCCAAAGCATTTTCCAAGAATAATTGCCAGAAGGTGTGTGTTCAGCTTGTGCATCATACGCTCCTGGGAAGACTTAGAAAGCAAGGAAAAGGGAAGAGAAAAGATTAAGTCCAGGAAAAATGGGAAAGAAAAAAGAAAGAAGAGAGAGAGAGAGGGAGATTGAAAAGGAAAGAAACTGAAAAAGAAAGATGATTCCAATGACGAGCAGGAGAGCTGCTACTCTTTGAGCTGTATATACATCTCCTCTATCTAAATGCATCATAAGTACCCTCACTTAGACCTATTGGTCTTTTGGTTTTTTTAAACAACTTAATGTATGGATTTTCAAGTGGAGTTTTACACTGCTGTCTGAATAATACAAGAGTGAATCCTGCAGCACTGTATATCACCCTAGCCATTTAGGACTGTCGACTCGAAATTGGTTGGCAAGCACAGAGCATTATGAAGCTGTTAACTATAGCTCATTCTTCCTAAACCTCATTATTTTTCACGGTGCATCTACCGTTAAGCAAAATGAGTTGGATAGCACACAAAAGCAGATATATGTTTTTTAAAAATAAACTCAGGGACCTTGAGTATTACAAAATCTTAGTGAATTCACCTCATTTCCTTCAGAACTACGCTTTAAGCCTCACCCCCTCCGAGAGGCCTGGTGTGCCAGCCCTGCCGCCGCCACTGGCTCCATTTCTGAATGCCTTGCCAGCCCCTGATCCTCCCACTAATCCTAGGTTTAGCCAGCCTTTTACTCTCCCATGGGACCAACTCCTATTGAACTGCTCCAGTTCAGCCCAGCCAGGTAGAATGGGGCTCTTGGTCTTTGACAAAAGCAAGCTCACGCTCTTTGTCTGACGCGCACCATATTTTAAATTGGACACAAGGAACAGCAGAAATGCATTCCTTCCGTCCATCTTGGGATGCAGAAATACTCTCTTAATGATCTTGTGGTCATTTTGTTCTTTGCATTGCAAATCCTACGAGGATAAAACTTTATCCTAAATCTGCTTAAACTTTTTTTTTTTTAACACACAAAATTTAAGCCATCCTCCCATGGCTTACATGAAAACTGAAGCAGCTTTCTCCAAGCTGATATGCTTGGAGAGTGTACTGACAACTCAGAGATCGAGGATCTGTCTTAGTTGAAAGAAAACAAGCACCAATGGGAGTTCCAATAGGTCATCTTTTCCTTCTTTCAGGGAGGTTTGTTGCTCTATGCCATGAGAAATGCAGAGGACCTGACATTCAGAGTAACTATGAAGCAGACATAACACATCCCTTTTCCTTTCTGTATGGCTCCTATTTTAAATAGCACTGCAGTGGATGAAGCATTCACATCTCATTTCAAACCTGTGTGGAAAGTGAACTTATATATTTTCTGTTGGTGGGAATGTACATGGCTAAAATGGCTCCTTTATAATGTGGACTAAAAAGTCCAAAATTATAAGCAAGATCTTAAAACCTTTAAAACCCAAAGAAGATCTCCAAGCTTCCTAATGTACTTGACTGGAAAGACTGGTGTCACACGAGGACCAATAAAAAAATCTGTACTGAACTGAAATATTTATGTCTCAAAAGGGGGAAAAAATGAAAAAAAATTCGCCTGAGTGTTCCCCTAGTTCAAACAATTCCCATTAAATGTATTGAGATGCTCCAATAGCTTCTTGTAGCAGGACTTGCCCAACACTTCTGTGATGGTTAATTTTTGTGTCAATGTGATTGGGTCACAGGAGTGTCCATGTATTTGGTTAAACATTATTTTGCTGTGTGTCTTTGAGGGGGTTTCTGTAAAAGATTAATATTTGAATTGGTGGACTGAGTAGAGCAGATGGTCCTCCCCAATGGGGGTGAGCCTCATCCAATCCATTGAGAATCCAATCCATTTTGAGAATTCTCCAAACTATTTTCCATAGAGGATATATATACTAATTTACATTACCACCAATAGTATATAAGAATTCTCTTTTCTCTGCATCCTCAACCAACATCTGTAATTTTTTGTCTTTTTAATAATAGCCATTCCAACTGAGATAAGATGATATCTCATTGTGGTTTTAATTTGTATTTGTTTGATGATTAATAACGTTGAATATTTTTTCATATACCCAATAGCCATTTGTATGTCTTCTTTTGAAAAATGTCTATTCATGTCCTTTTCCCACTTTTTAATGGGATTATTGGTTGTTTTATTGTTTTGTTGAGTTGTTTGACTTCCTTGTATATTCTGGATATTAGTCCCTTGTTGGATGAATAGTTTGCATGTATTTTCTCCCACTCTATAGGTTATTACTTTAGTATGTTGTTTATTTATTTATCTGTGCAGAAACTGTTTAGTTTAATTAAATCCCAGTTGTCCATTTTTGTTTTTGTTGCCTGTGCTTTTGAGGTCTTAGTCATAAATTCTTTGCCTAGACCAATGTCCATAAAAGTGTTCTCTGGGTTTTCTTTTAGTATTTTTATAGTTTCACGCCCTATGTTTAAGTGTTTAAACCATTCTGAGTTTATTTTTGTATATAGTGAGAATTAGGGGTCCAGTTTCATTCTTCTGCATATAGTTGTTCAATTTTCCCAGGACCATTTAATGAAAAGGGTGTCCTTTCCCTAATGTATGTTCTCTTCAGCTTTGTCAAAGATCTGTTGGCTGTAAATACATGGCTTTATTTCTGGGTTCTCTATTGGTCTATGTCTCTACATTATACCAGTACTATGCTGCTTTGGTTACTATAGCCTTGTAATATAATTTGAAGTCAGGTAATATGACGCCACCAGCTTTGTTCTTTCTTTTGTGTGTGTGTGTGTGTGTGTGTGTGTGTCAGAACTAGTTTGGCCATTTGGGCTCTTTTTAGGTTCCATATGAATTTTAGGATTGTTTTTTTCTAATTCTGTGAAAAATGATGTTGGTATTTTGATAAGAATTGCATTGAATCTATAGATTCCTTTGCATACTACAGTCATTTTAATAATAATTCTTCTGATCCATGAGCAGGGAATGTTTTTCCATTTGTTTGTGTCATCTACAATTTCTTTCATCAGTGTTTTGTAGTTTTTCTGTGGAGATCTTTTACTTCCTGGGTTAAATACACCCCTAGGTATTTTTTTGTAGCCATTGTAAATGGAATTGCATTCTTTATCTCTTTCTCAGCAAAATTTTTATTGGTGTATAGAAATGCTGACTTTTGTAAATTGATTTTGTATCCTGTAACTTTACTGAATTCACCTATTAAATCTATGAGTTTTTTGGTGGAGTCTTTAAGTTTTTCTAGCTAAAAGACCATATCATCAGCAAACAGGAGTAATTTGACTTCCTCTTTTTTTTAATTTGGATGCCTTTTATTTCTTTCTCATGCCTAATTGCTCTGGCTAGGTCTTCCAGTACTATGTTGATTAGGAGGTAAAAGTGGGCATCCTTGTCTTGTTCTAGTACTCAGAGGAAATACTTTCAACTTTTCCCCATTCAGTATGATGTTGGCTATGCGTTTGTCATATATGGCCTTTATTATTTTGAGGTATGTTCCTTCTATGCCTAATTTATTGAGGGTTTTTATCATAAAGGTATGCCAAATGTTATCAAATGTTTTTTCTGGATCTAGTGAGATGGCCATATGGTATTTGTTCTTGATTCTTTTTATGTGATATAACATATTTATTTATTTGCATACGTTGAACCATCTTTACAAATTTGGTGCAACCTTTGTGGAAAAGAATTTGGAGATTCCTCAAAGAGCTAAAATTAGAATTACCATTCGATCCAGCAATAGCATTATTAGGCATCTATCCAAAAGAGCATAAGATATTCTGTTATAAAGACATCTGCACCCGAATGTTTATGGCAGCAC
>CAUYRT010102057.1:0-19642 GCA_963574885.1 Lepilemur ruficaudatus
CCAAATGGTAGACTTTAATACATCACAATCACCTGGAAGTGCTATGAAAACATACATATTGGCCAGGCTCCCTGGCTCACGCCTGTAATCCTAGCTCTCAGGGAGGCAGAGGCGGGAGGATGGCTCAAGGTCAGGAGTTCGAAACCAGCCTGAGCAAGAGCGAGACTCCCGTCTATACTAAAAATAGAAATAAATTAATTGGCCAACTAAAAATACAGAGAAAAAATTAGCCGGGCATGGTGGCGCATGCCTGTAGTCCCAGATAATCTGGAGGCTAAGGCAGTAGGATCGCTTGAGCCCAGGAGTTGGAGGTTGCTGTGAGCTAGGCTGATACCATGGCACTCTAGCTGAGGCAAGAGTGCATTTTTTTTTTTCTGTCGGAAGGAAGGAAGGAAGGAAGGAAGGAAGGAAGGAAGGAAGGAAGGAAGGAAGGAAGGAAGGAA
Source organism: Lepilemur ruficaudatus (assembly GCA_963574885.1). Classification (NCBI taxonomy): domain Eukaryota; kingdom Metazoa; phylum Chordata; class Mammalia; order Primates; family Lepilemuridae; genus Lepilemur; species Lepilemur ruficaudatus. The sequence goes on from CAUYRT010102057.1 coordinate 444, forward strand.
GGAAGGAACCCCGCACATATATTGCTTGATCCTATTAAATCAAGATTCACATGATTAACTGTACACCTCGGTAAATTCACTGAAAATCATTTAATTGTACACTTAAAATGGAGTGTTGGTTGTATGTAGGTACAGTTGGAGCACTATGTATGTACTCTCTGGACTACTTTGATAGAGTAGGTTTTTGAATGTAACGAGATAAGTCAACTTGAGTGGTAATATATTTTGGGAAATCAGCTCACTACAAATTGTGACTGTAAACATTGTACTGTAAATGCTTTGTAGTTTTCCCCCAATTAAAAAAAAAATCTAGTGGGTTAGGTCTGAAAAATCGGGATTTTTTTTGTTAATCAGTCCAGGTGATCATTGTGCACAATAATATTTGAGAAGCACTGGAGTAGTGGCTAAGAACATGGATTGTTTTAGGCAAACATTCCTCGTTCTCTGACTTATTAGTTCTGTGATCTCATGCTACTTAATTCATTTGAAACTTGATTTGTAATCTTTGAAATGGGCATAACAAAACTAAGTACATTGTAAGAGTTTGGTGAAGATTCAAATACAGAATACATATATCTGGGATATAGGAAATATTCAATAAACATTAGCTATTATCACCAGGATGATCACCATCATCACCAACAGCAGCAGCAGGAGTCCTAAAAAATTAAGCTTAATATAGGTGAGATGAGAAGAGATGATGTGAGGCCTTGTTTTTCATACTAATCAACCTGCACTTTAATCTGGATAAGCTGGAGAACCACTGAAGGATTCCAAACAGAGTGGTTGCCTCAGCTATGGTAACCTTGGCCTTGGTGGATGGTGAGGGCATCTAGAACCACAAGGTGAAGAAGGATCCCCTAGTTTTCAATAGAGTTGTGGTACTGGGTTGCATACTAAGGAACTCTTTAATCCCAGGCAACCTTAATATGTAAATTAGGAAACAGTTGATCTGGGGCTCAGAAAAACAAATTTTAACAGCAATTCCAAAGTGATCTGAGATTAGGAATGACCCCCAGGTCTAAAACCCCTGAGGTCTTTCTATTCTACCAATAAATGATCCATGCTGGCAAAGAACCAGGAGGGGGATGAGACAAAAATCAAACATCTGGGACAGAGCCATATGCTAAATGGTTTAAATGAATATGTTCCTAACAAATCTACATGTTGCAACTTAAACCCCAATGTAATGGGATTAAAAGACTGGGGCCTTTGACAGGTGGTTAAGCCATGAGGGCTCAGTGATCACTAACGAGATTACTGTCCTTATGATGGCACTTGAGGGAGTAAGTTCACCCCTCTTTGTTTCTCTCACCATGGAAGGATTCAGCAAGAAGACACCCTCTATGAAGCTGAGTACAAACCCTCACCAGACAAGGATGGTGCCTTGATCTTGGACGTCCCAGCCTCGGAAATTGACAGCAATAAATTTCTGTTATTTTTAAATCACCAGTCTAAGATATTTTTGTTATAGCCACAGCAATGGACATAAGACACCATAACTTATAGGAGGAAAAAAAATCCACAGAACTAAGCATCTTCATAGAAGAGAGATACTCTTGGGTTTAGGAAATAAAATGAAATGTTTGACAGAAAAACAATACAATAAAAAAGTTTTAGGCTCTGAAAACTTCTATCCTTCCCTAGTCTAGACTGACAGCTCTAAAACTACTATGCTATCATAGCCAAATTATCAGCCTGTCACTCTTGTTTTATGGACACATTTAGTTTTGTACTATAGCTAATATTAGACAAAATACATGTGTGTCCCCAATCAGCAGACAATTAATTTATAGAACTACAGCATAAATACAAGAAATCACTAGAGGGCAATGCAAGGCAAACTAGAAGCAACTGCTAGAAGAAGTGGGTTAATCAGGGTAGAAAATATATAGAATCTGAAGCAAAAGAAAGAACAGGGTTGGTCAGCAAAATTGCAAAATGTATACAATCGGTAAACACTAGGGGAATGGTTGAACCAACTGTGATATAACCACACCTCGCAACATTATTAATTTTGAAAAATAATGAGTTATATGTATCATACTAGCTGACGTGTTTAGAAAGTTGTGTAAGGATACATATCATGTTATTAATATTGGTTGAAGGTAGTGGAAGGTAAATGGTTCTGACAGAAAAGTGTAGTACAGGGGAATAGAAAGAGGGAAGAGTGAGAAAAAGTAATGACACTTACAGACCAATTTTGAACAAGTGCATAAATTAACTAAGCCTGAGTAATTACGGTCTAGAAGTATAAAGGAGATATTTAAGCAAATCTTGGCTAGAGGAAGCCCAGAGACACAAAAATGAGGATCAAGAATTCTAGAGGATTCTTTCTATAGGCACTGATTAGGGGTTAATACAAGTTATTTAAGGAGAAGAAATCAGAGATGGATAGCATTCTTCTTTGGATTATTTCAATTCAATTGTAAATAAATCATAAACCAAATCATAATGCATTGTCATAAAACATCTGTCTACTACATGTGTTGCAAATTTTCCCATATTTCTTTTATATTTTTATTTATTTATTCATTTATTTAGAGATGGAGTCTCACTCTGTTGCCGAGGCTACAGTGCCATGGCATCAGCCTAGCTCACAGCAACCTCCAACTCCTGGGCTCAAGCGATCCTTCTGCCTCAGCCTCAGGAGTAGCTGGGACTACAGGCACACACTACCATGCACAGCTAATTTTTTTTTTTACATATATTTTTAGTTGGCCAATTAATTTCTTTCTATTTTCTGTAGAGACGGCATCTCGCTCTTGCTCAGGCTGGTTTCAAACTCCTGACCTTGATCGATCCTCCCTTCTCAGCCTGCCACAGTGCTAGGATTACAGGCTTGAGCCACCACACCCGGCGTATTTCCCATATTTCTAAATGGAATGAAATCTAGGAGATTAAACTGAATATGTATGTACACTCTGGAAGTTGGCTGTCTTCTGTTAATATTTGTAGTGTTTACTGATTTTTAAAATTACCAAGAAATATTTACTTTCATTTGTTTGTCTCTTCCACAGTGAAGCATTTTAGTTTGAGTTTTCCTTGTGATAACCTCTTGATATAAAAGTTAACACAGCTATTAGAAACACCAAAGACTGGCCTACACATAAGAAGTCCTTAGTTGCATACAACTTATTTCGCAAGGTTCAAATTTGGTATAAAAACCTAAAGAAATTATTTTGGTTCCCATTCCCAATTTTGTTGGATAAGGACTTGTAAACAGGGTCACATAGAGAGTTTTACCACTGTTTCCCGTGAACCAGCTGTGTGACTTTGGATAAGCCACTTTACTCCTACAAGCGTAAAACTTTCTTACCCTAACATGTTTGGAAACTTGGAGGATCTCAGTTTCTTCCAATCCTAAAAATCTCTCATCCTACAAAATCACCACATATAACTCATGCTCAAACTAGACACTGATGGTCCTGAGTCATGTGACTTAGGATATAAAGCAGGGACCTACACATAAAGTAAAACAATAAGCTATGATAAAATACATTGAACAAATATTTGGTTGATAGTCTTTGGCGAGATAGTTAGCAATACATTTCTTCCTTTGCTGAAATGAAAATAAAAGTCTGTCTCCAAGGCTGTCAGTCTTCCAAAAATTGAAACCATTGGTTGGAAAAAAGTTATTGATTTCTCACTGCTTTATAATTTCAATGATTACCCTGTTCTTATCTGAGATCTACTCAAGTGCATCTAGCAATTAAATTCCTTTCCTTGCATGATCTTTTGGGAGTCTCTATAGCACACATGTAAAAACTGAGGGAATATCACCAGACTCAAGTTTTCAGAGCAAAAAAAGAAAGCAAAGACGAAATTTTAGTTGTTGCTCATAGCTTTTTGCTACATTGTACTTGATTTCCAACACTCAACAATATTTCTGGGAAAAATATCAAAGGCTGTAGAGGGAGGGCTATGCCCATTATTGGATGTGGTGATGCCCTTCTGGCAGAACTTTAAAGCAATGCCTGCTCAACTTGGAAAAAATACTAAATCTCAGGAATGTTGCTTGGTTGTATTTGTTACTAAAGGAATGTTATGCTGGTATTCATAGAAAATTAATAGAGTTGACAACATCATGACACAAACCTACCCTGCTTAGACATGTGTAATGAAAACTAAGATGAATAGATTGGTTTCCACAACTAAAATTTCTGGTACATTCCAATGGCACAGTCACCTCACAATTCACCTGCTATACTTAAATCGAACCAGTAAGAAAAATAATTTTACTTCTTTAGCAAATGGCTAAATGGGAATCTTAATTAACCTTTAGCAAAAAAGTCTAGTTTGGAAACTGGTTCAAGTTTGCTTTTCAATGTATGTAGGAAGAAAAAAAGAAAACACACAAAAACAAATGACTGGTGTTCATGGCCTACATAGGGAATATCCAGTGTCAATTATGCAGGAATGTTTGTGAGTGTGATTCCATATCCACATCCTCATGATCAATGAGTCTTGGGAGGTGATTTCCTAAAGAGAGGGCAGATAAGAAAGAAAACTCTGGATGTAATCTCTATTCTCCAAATGGCTTCTTCTACTTGACTCCTTGCTTGAAATTGTCCAAATACCAAGTATAGTTAGATCAATAGTGGGTCTATGACATCCATTTGATACCATCAAATACATAAAGCACTTTGACATGGAAGAGAAAGTAAATTTGTGTTGTATGGCTACAGGAGCTTAACTATGACCAAATATAAGAAAATTACAGAGAGGAAGGATATGAGTTAATTTTCAGGAAGAATCTTATAAAAATGGGATAGGCTGCCTACAAAAATAGCATGTTCTGTCATTGCAAAACGGTATTGTCAAAGGATTTCCTATACTGGGTAAAAGTTTGAACTACATAGTTTCTAAGGCTTCTTCTAATTCTGAAATTCTATTTTTTAAGACTATGTTTAACCTACTTGAGAGAATTAATTTTAAGTGTAGTTGCTCCTCGGTACACAGGGAGATTGGTTCCAGGACTCACCTTACATACAAAAATCCGCAAACACTCAAATCCCACAGTCAGCCCTGAGGAACCCATGCATAGGAATTGTTACTCTTCCATACACATGGGTTTCATATCCAGTAAATATGAATATTTTCAATACTTGTTTAGCTGAAAAAAATCTGCATATAAGTAGACTCCCGTAGTATAAACCTTTATTGTTGGAGGGTCAACTGTACTTTCTAAATAACAAAGGAAAAAGTAATAAAATACTATTAAATATTTCTGAAGCACAATCAAAGAACTTCTACTTAGAAATAGTTTTCATTTAGTTAGAATTTCTGTGCTTGGATGAAATAAAATTGTATTGCTTCAAAAATATTTTGCTATTTTCACTGGCCTTTCTCTGCTGGGATACCTGTCACCACAATCACCACTCAGCCAGAATTACCACATGACTTGGAGAAAAATGGATGAATATTTAAGAAACTTGCAGGACTAGGATGCTTAAATGGCTTGTTAGAACATTAAGCTTTTTCCAAAGTACATGCTTTAGTGCCTCATTATACATTCTATACACATTTATTGAGCACCTTCTATCTGCCAGGCACGGTGCTAAGCTCTGGGAATAGATATAGTAGAAAATAAAACAGACACAATCCCTTCTCTCATGGAATTTATAACATTAACCATTGTAAATGTAGGAAATAAATATATTTGACCTTAAACAATATTCTCTCTTTTAAGTGCCTGGAAATCAACAACAAGCAGATGGAAGAGAAAGTACAACATACAAACTAAATGTCATTGCAACAAATAATGTTAAGACTATCCTTAGATAAATGTATGGTTGTGTAAGGTGTCGGTTACATTGGAAACTTCTCCTTTTAGTAAAATTAACAAAGAAAGAAAAACTAAAATAGAAAGAAACAAGAAAAGAAAGAAAAATAACAAAATTTATAAATCCTAAAAACATGCCACAAACATTTTATTCAAAATCTATATACTTGTCACTGTGACTTTTTTTTTTTGTAGACAGTCTTGCTCTGTTGCCCAGGGTAGAGTACCATGGCATCATCATACCTCACTGCAGGATCAAACTCTTCAAGTGATCCTCCTGGCTCAGCTTCCTGAGAAGCTGGAACTACAGGTACATGCCACCACAGCCAGCTAATTTTACTTTTTCTTTCTTTCTTTTTTTCTTTTTGTAGAGACGGCTTCTATCTCTCGCTCATGCTGGTCTCCAACTCCTGAGCTCAAGCAATCCTCCCCCCTTGGCCTCCCGGAGTGCTAGGATTACAGGCCTGAGCCACATTGCCTGACTGACTATGGCTAACTTAATGAACAATCAAAGCAGGTGACAAAATTCAAAGAGAAATTCAAAGAAAGGAAAGAAACAGAAATAGAGATATTTTCTCCTAATAGTTTAAAAAATATAATATTCATAAGCCTATAAATTAAGTGTTAAAGTGTTAAATTAAGTTTAGTGCTAAATTAAGTTTAACCTAAAGCTGCGTTATATATTTTAAGTTGAGCCTTAGGTTTTCTCCATACATAGTGAACTATAACCTAACTTGATTTGTAAACAGGCTCTAACTTACTCCTGCTAATCACTGAGTTTCGGCCAATCACAGGCGGCCAACTGCTCAAACAATGCTCAAATAAGGCAAATACCAAGCTGTGACCAATCCAGCAGTTTCTATACTTCACTTCTATTTTCTCTATGTCATGTCACTTGCCTTTTTCTGTCCATAAATCTTCTTCAACCACCCGACAGCACTGGAGTCTCTCTAAATCTATTCTGGTTCCAGGTATATGGGTATGTGGCTGCCCAATTTGTAAATTGTTCTTTGTTCAATTGAATTCTATTAAATTTAATTTGGGTAAGGTTTTTCTTTGAACAGTAGGCATAGGTAGGGTTTACTTCAGTTAAATATATTCATGAATCACATATAATCTTGACACTGAAAATTTGTGATCTGAGGTCTATGGATGGGCTTCGTGAGTCTATAAATCCCCTGAAAATGTATGCAAAACCATATGCACATGTGTAATTTTTGTGTGTGTGCAGAGTTCATAATTTTCTCCAGATCCTCAAAAATGGCCTATGACCCATTCTACCTATCACCAGCACAACGTTAAAAAAAAAATTACTGTTTTATAGGTAATATGATGAGAGACACCAGAAAGGCGAGAAGGGCTATTGGCAGCATAAAAGCTATGTGGCACAGGGAAGAATGATGACTAGTTAAGCACTTTAGCAGAGTGCCAGGGCCATTATGAGCCAATCAACAAATGACAGGAAGTCAAGGTTGTACCTTAAAAAATACTTGAAATTGTTCTGATGATGCTACACTTAGACACCTGATTAATAGGAATGAAGTTGATGAGAATTTTCTACCTCCAAAAGGAACCATAACCGATTATAGCACAGAAACAAGCCAGGTTTGAGGCCCCTTATCTCTAAATCATCTTGGGAGAAGCCCAGGATCAGATACGTTGATTAGAGTCATGGAGGGTCTCTGTTTAAAAGCCTGTAGGTTTTGAAGGAAAATTGTAGAGGATGATAAAATGAGAAGTGTGATAAATGTAGCCCTGTCTCAAGGTCACTCAAGGGAAAAGAAATACCAGTTCACTTATATGCCGGCACATAAAGCTTTGAGTATTTAAACACATATTTAAATAATCCTCTTCTACATTACCACTGCCATCAGCACCCACAAAGAAATCCCATTTAAAATACTTTTTGTTCCAAAGATCTGGTAGAATTCATGGTTCTGATTCACCAGCTAAATCTCAGATCATCAATCTACCAATTATTCTCATGCATAACTTATCATACAGAAAGGGGATATGTTTGATTCATTTCTTTTTCCAGTAGTGGGGAAAAATGTGCATCTGCTTGTGATTTGTGGCTTGTATTTGTACCATGACTGCTTGGGGTAAGCGGAGGGGATGGATCTAAGCAAATTGGTTCAAACAAGGACTGGATCTTTATGATGCCGTCCTAACTTGAGGCTTTCACCAACTAAACTAAGCTACTTGGATATTGCCCCAATATGAAAATAAATCCTTAAATATAATAGCAAGAATAAATTTTTCCTGACCTCCCTCCTCCCCCACAATCATTCCTTCTCTGGCTCAGCTTCTTGTTTCCAGCCTTATCTTTTAATTAGAAATCATTTTCTCTCCCCACTAGGATATAAGTACGCCAGGAAAAGGTATCTTGGCAGAACCTAATCCTGTATCTTTCCCACCACACTACAATCAAGTACTATATGGACTTGGATAAAATGAAAGGAAATTTTTCAAAATAAATGACTAACATGAATATTATTTCAGTGAAATGAGTATATATGGTCCATTGCATTTTGGCTCATCAGGATGCCCCTGGGTATAAAGTTCGCAATTTCTGGAAAGCCTCATAAATATTTATCTTTGAACGAGTATCCAACTGCAAGGCTAATTAATGGGTCCTGGGCCCTGTACAGAACAGATAACAGGTTTGTTTACTATGGGCCCCCTCCCTCCACGCACACACTGTGATGTTAGCTTTATGAGAGCACAAACATTTGGTTCACGAACACATCGTCTGAACCTAAAATAATGCCAGAAACCTATTAGATGCTCAGCAAATGTTTCTGGACTGCATAAATAAGTGAATATGGTTCCTGCCCCCTATAAACTTACCCAGATACATTTCCCTAAGAAATTCCACTTGGATTTTCATTCATACGCAAGATCCCATGTATTATGTGGCTTTCATGTTGGCAAGTTAAGTTCTCTGATTTAATTCAAAAACAACTAGGGCAAGATCATGCTTACCCAATGAGCAATGGTCATTTTCCAGATTACCATCTTTTGTAACTCTCCAGCCTTTTATGTGAGCTAGTCTGGGTCCCTCCATGGATACTGCCTGTCTCTGGTTGTGGCTCAGGTTTTACTTAAAACGTTTTCAAATTTGCATATATTTTAAACCTGTTTTCCAAGCACCCTCGGTTACATCCCAAATATAACTTCTTTCTTTCTTCCTTTTTTCCTCCAAAGCCAAAGATGAGACATTTAAAAATCCCCTCTAAAAAGCTGAGAGTTTGACTGGAGCAAAGCCTCATGTTAGAAATCGGATTGTTTTGTTCAAACAAAAACAAAAACAATCTTCCAAAGGTCAACCTGGTTCGAAAGGTTACCAATTTTCCCCTTGTGCCCTTCTAATTAAAGAAATATGCGTGTACTGTCGAAATAGAGACACTCTGGGGACCAGAAATTAAATAGACTGTCACAAGGTAACCTGGATACAAACAGATGGACAAATGCTGGATCTTCAGCTGCACCATTCCGCGGGGTTTCCTTTAGCCAATGTTAATGTCTCTGAGGATGAGAGACTTTACACCTGACACATCTGTGCTCCAGATCCCCTGCCTTTAAAATGACTTTTCTGAGTGTTATTGGAAACAAGAACATTAAGATAATGGCAAGAATGACAGTGAGGCATACACGAGGGAAGCAAAATAAATGAAATCAATTAGTATTATAAATATTGGCTCCTCTTTTACATGTCTTTCATGTCAATTACATATACACAACATCCTGATGCTGCAACTCTTAACCATTTTGCTTTGATCAGATACCGAAAGTTAGAAAGAAAAAGCAAAGGGTGCCTTCCTTTTGCTATTCATAATCACTATCTCTTCCTAACATCACCTAAATTTGTAGAACAAAATCAAACAAAATGCTCCAATACAATCTATTACTTGTGAAAAATGAAAAAAAAATTTTATTCAGAAAATAAAATAGTGGTTTAAATAAATCCATTTAATAGAAAACCACATGCTCCAATTTACTTCATTTAATGGCAAACCACTCATAGCCTAGTATAAATGAAGACAAAATGTACATAACCAGCAGCCCTGTTAAAATGGGCAGTAGCAGAGTGTATCATTTTGAGGTCAGCTGTCATTCTGTTTGAATGGGTCCCTTAACAGATCACAGAGCAGATGGAAAAGGCCACTATGACATGACTCTCTGACTTAATTATAGCATTTCCAAGATAGCATATGGACTTTGTATGTACTAGAGAATTTTTATTCAGTGAATTTATTTGCACATAAATTCTGTGATGTGCTTCATTTGGTTTTACATTACCTTCAATATTTATATTTCACTTTAATTGAATCATTTTTATCTATAGATTAATAGGTCAGACTGTTCTACCAATTACAGCTGATGCTTATTGAAGCCCATATTAAAAAAGAAAGGTGTGGAATTTAGATTTATGTCTTATTCAAGATTCCTCAATTTAGAATACTATTACAGCTCTGCCCACAGCTATCATTCCTGCAATTAGGGGGAAGGGTCTTAATGCATCAGGTATTTGATACCTCCCAAGGTCCAAAAGAGGGCACTCATCTTTTGCTTTCAAGAAAACTGATTGGTCTGCACAGCAGGATCCAAAAAAAAAAAAAAAAAAACAGAGAGAACTCAATCAGTTTTGGGGAAAACACATCACCTTACAACCCATCCCAAAGTCAAATCTGTGACAGCTACTGATCTAATTCATTTAAAAAGGAGTTGGAGAGCTCTGGGATTTTACTGCAAATCTGTCACACGCAACTCTGCATGGACACGGTATGCATCACTGGAAAATAATTTAAAACTTCTGCAGACATCGGGGAGTATAGTCTAAGTGCTAAATTTAGGTGACAGCACAGATAAAACAGGAAGTGAAATACTGCCCAAAGAAACCAGCCCTTGACTTGGTCAAAGCCAGAATTTAGATCCACAGTCCACAATATATCAGCGGCTGTAATTTAACTGGATTCCCAGAAGAGCAATAAAATGGTGGCTCGGGAAGAGGGCAGTAACATCACACACACCGGCTTTGGCTTCTGCTGGTGTGTATAAGATCCGGTGATCTTACTCCTGATCTTTGCTAAAAGGGAGATTTAATTTGAAATCAAATAAATTTGAAGGCAAAAAGAAAAATGGGTAATGCTCTGATCACGAATATTTAAAAGTTATTTCTTTTATCTGAAAGCATTAGAATAACTCAAATGAGACGGTAATCCTTCTATTTCCACCCACATAGATACACACACATTTCTCGAGGTCTTAATCCCTTTCTTCCTATGTCAGGACATTGTAGGAATTGAATATATGTATCTAGTATGTACTATAAAAGGGTTTGTTGGTTTAAATTAACATTTCTTTTTCTTCATAAAGAAGCAATCAAGCAAGCCACATTTTACAAATTCATGGTGACATTGTTGAACTCAGCAGTAGAGCATCAAAGTTCTGGTGTCAGACCGTCTGGGACTGAGTCTTACTGAACCCCTTAATAACCCTGTGACCTTGGACAAGTCATGTAACTTCTTTGTGCGTAAATTTTCCTTTAAATAAAAACTGGGACAATAATATCTACTTCTTAGAAGTGTTGTAAAGATTAAGTAACAGTGTATATAATATACTCAAAAAGAACTTCATAAATATAACAGTCTTATATTAATTTAATTACAATAGTCTTCATTATCATCATTATCATTACAATAATGGCTGTATCTGATACATTAGTCAATTTGTCTGTAGTACCCAAGTAACTTTTGTAGTTTAAACTACATTGCTCACAGCTGTACATTTTTGGTTAACGCCTTCCCCCGACCCCCAGCACTGCCGAGGTGGACACACGGTGGGAGTGAATCAATCATTCACTGGCAAAAGCCAATCACATTCTCTTAAGAATTTGAACAAGAATAAACAAAGACTAAATAGGACACAAGTTATTGGGCGCTGAAAGAGGAAGGTCAAAAACACTTGAGACCAGAATAGGTGCAACAACAGCCTAAAGCCCCTGCTGAACTGGAGGTATAGGAAAGTAGAAATTAAGAGCGAAGCAGAGGAAGCCATTCTGCAGAAAGTAGAATCGAGCAGCTGTGCAGAAAGAAGCAGAGATGACAGATTGTGTGGCTATGGAGAGAAAGAAATGGATAGATGAGCTGCCTGACAACTTCCAATTCCCTGTGAGATGGGGTTCCATGAGACTCCCTTTACCCTTAAAATACATTTTCCTTTACTCAGCTGAACTTGCCAGGATTTCTGTTTTCTGTTCCTTGCAGTCAAATAACCTCTAAGATACATGATTATATACCTCAATTTGTATTCAAATCTTTCCTGCTTGTTTCCTCTTTTTTTAAAAACCTGGCCTAAGTTCTTTCCAGCAAGAGACATATCTATTCGAGTTGATTTATTGAACTGTATAAAACAAAACAGAACTCTGTTATGACAGAGCTTGTAACTAAAAACTTGGCTATATCACAGGTCAAAGCGTGTCCTATGAAATCTAACAACTGCAGTGAGCCTGCTTTGTCTGTAAGACTGGCATCCATAAGGCCTGTCCCCAAGACACTGGCTTGGCTAACAACTGCATCAGTAACTTACCTACAAAAGCACGCATTTTAAATTTACACAGATGTAGATAGAAAACAAAAACAGAAGCACCCACTCATTTTAGTTGCTGCATCTCATTTTTATTAGGGCTGTGTACCATATGCTTTTTGAGTTATTGCACATGATGGACATTTCATAATAAACTCACACATCTCTGCTTACAGGGGAATAGCTATCTGTGTGAGAGTTTCCCCAAACAGGAATCGTCAACTATCATTTAAACACCAAATCTGGAGAAATGAAAAGCAATATATTTCAGAGGAACACTAGAAATTGCGCATAAGTCCACGGAGATTTTAGGCTTTTGTAATATGATTTTCTTTTTATTTCTTTATTTGGTTAGCGTGGTATTCCTGAACTTACCCACAGAGCTGAGGTAGCTAAAAAAAGGTTGGTCTGCTCAGACCATTCACATGAGCCTCTTCTTTGGAGTAAATTCAATCCTATCACAAATTGCCCTCAATTTACTTGCACATTTATGAATGGAGTAAGTATGTTACTCAGTTGGTGTTACCAGCTTGCCTCTCAGACAGGAACAAGGTAGAGTAGCTGCCTGGGGATGTCCTTTCCTCTCATCTCGCTACCCCTGGAGCAAGAGGCTTTTTGCACTGTTGCCTTCTTTCAGCTGCACTGGGGCTGATGGCCTTGACCTTTGGGATAACAGGATCAATTCCTCATTTGGTGGTTGTTTTATTTCTTTCTCACCAAAGGCCCCATTTCCATTGTTTGATAATGCCACCTCAAATATTTTCTTGACTCAGTCACAGTACACATAGATCATTTTGTTCTCTATAGTGGGGTGAAAACTTTAAACAACTATTTTGGAATTTCCATTTGAGTATTTGCTGCGGTTTAGAGATCCAACACTGTCTTTAAGTCTGTTAGGCAACAATCAAGGGAGACAGTTTAAAAGAGGAGTTTATTCCTATTTTTACTCTGCACAGTTCTGCAAGGTAGAAAGTGGGTCACTGTACTTCATGTACCTAAATGATATTAATGATCTCAACAAAACCCTAGCTAAGCTTTGGCTTGTTAAGCCAGTGGTGTGGCTGGGTTACTCTCACTCAGTTCCTGTTATGAGCACTATAACCTGGTTGGAATAAATAGCACAGTCTCGAGGCCAGAGCCCATTCTGTCATGTGGCGAGTGCCTAACTAATGTCTGGGAAGGCAACTTGTTTGTTTCAGGGGTTAACTCAAAGTGTTACTACTCTTCTATTAGAATTAAGATATTAAGAAAACAATGTTTAGACCAAACGTGGTGGCTCACACCTGTAATCCTAGCACTCTGGGAGGCCGAGGCAGGTGGATCGTTTGAGCCCAGGAGTTCGAGACCAGCCTGAGCAAGAGCGAGACCCCGTCTCTACTAAAAATAGAAAGAAATTAATTGGACAACTAAAAATATATGGAAAAAATTAGCCAGACATGGTGGCGCATGCCTATAGTGGAGCTATTCTGGAGGCTGAGGCAGGAGGATCGCCTGAGCCCAGGAGATTGAGGTTGCTGTGACCTAGGCTGACACCACGGCACTCTAGCCAGGGAAACAGAGTGAGACACTGTCTCAAAAAAAAAAAGAAAAAGAAAAAAGAAAAAAAAACAATGTTTCTAGAGACCGCTTCCTCAAACAAAGACAAAAAGTCAAAAATAAAATGTTGCATTCTATCATACCAGTCTACCCACCCCAATCCCTATGAAATCCACTGGTTTCCCACATACAACTGGATAATCCAGTCTTGACTAACAGATAATAAATCTTCACATCTGCACTGGATTTGGGATAAGAAAAGGTACCATATTCTTTTTTTTAAAACTACTTACTTTCAAATCACAAAACATTTTGAATAGTGGTTTTGATGTGAAAGGCACACCAAAAATATGTTGTAATTAAGTATGACAGTAATAAGTTCACCAAACTGGAAGGTTTAAAATGGTTGCAAATGATATTTCAAGAAGATGTCATTGTACAGATTGATCTCTAGGGGAAAAAATATTTTAAGGGAGTCTTTCTGAAATATCTTGGCAATTATTTTCTGGACCTAAGTGAAACTGAATGAAAATGCCCTACTGGGTATATTTGTCAGCAATGTTAAGACAGCAAAGAAGAACTGGGCCTCCAGATAGAGGACATTTTATCAGCCTGAGAAAGAGTGAAAGGCATGAGAACCTTGTCTCTACAACACTAACTCCCTACCAAAAACTTAGTGCCGCACTGGAAAAATGGACACCTCAGATTTCAGTCACCTTATAAATATTTGCATGCACGTTTGCTGCTCTGTGGATGAGCTAGAGAAATTCTTGCCTTTCCCAGCTTGCTTTCCTTGGGTCCTTGCATTGCTTCTCAGCTATGTTCACACCAATTCACCCCTTGACAAGTCCTACCAGTAAGTGTGAAGACTGTGGCTGCCATGCCGTATAAGCCAAAGCCAACGATCTCCACAAATGTCAGCCTGGGTAGGAAAAAATGATGAGACAGTCTATAATAACTGGATCATAATAATAAGAAATAGTTGCCATTTAGTAAGTTCCTACTAAGTGCCAGGCTGTTCATAGATATTTTCTCTCATTTTTACACCTGTGGAAGTTAATTATCATCATCTTCATTTTAAAGATCAAAACACAACCGTAAATTGCCCAAAACCACATGGCTAGTGAGTAGTGCTCGATGTTGATCACTGTATTGTCCGATTGAATTCCTTGAACTCCTGACTTTTTCTTTTTTTTGAGACAGAGTCTTACTCTGTTGCCCGGGCTAGAGTGCCGTGGTGTCAGCCTAGCTCACAGCAACCTCAAATGCTTGGGCTCAAGCAATCCTTCTGCCTCAGCCTCCTGAGTAGCTGGGACTACAGCCATGCGCCACCATGCCCGGCTAATTTTTTACATATATTTTTAGTTGCCCAATTAATTTCTTTCTATTTATAGTAGAGACGGGGTCTCGCTCTTGCTCAGGCTGGTCTTGAACTCCTGACCTTGAGCTATCCACCAGCCTCGACCTCCCAGAGTGCTAGGATTACAGGCATGAGCCACAGCGCCTGGCCCCGACTGAATTCTTATCATGTGTCAGGCACTTTGTAAGATACTTGGCATGTAGTATCTCACTTAATACAATAATCCTAGCTGTTAATGAGATAATATAGGGACAGGACTTGAGCCTCACTTCTGACAAAGGATGGCAACACGATACAGAATGACACAGCCTAATTAACTGTAGGTGAGCAAAAAAATAAAAAATAAAAAAAAAATAAGTTCCTAGCCAATGGAATTCAGCCAATACCCATATAAAGAGGAGGCCAAATTGTCCCTCTCTTGAGTAATGTCTTCCAGGACCACTGAAGCAAGATGCTGACACCAGCTGATAAGGAACCTGATTGCAAAGACAACAGACCTATCCTGATCTAATCACCTCAAGCCAGAAAAGATCCCCATACTGACCATATCCTGACTTTTGCCTCATTATAACATCATTTTAAATGCTAAAAATCATGCCCAGGGGTGGAAATTTAAGAAGCTAATGATACAGTTGATGCATGAAGAAGTATGACCACCAACTGCACAGCTGCCAACAGAACCTCACCTCTACCTGTGATGACTTCAAAGGTGACACCTACCTCCCTCTTTACAAATCCATAAAAATTCCCCAGATCTTTGTTCCAGGAGCCAGTATGGTTGCCCCCTTAACTAGCACTACCTCCCATTTTGTTTGAACAAAAAGCCCCAGTAAAGCCTTTTCTGCCTAAATCTTAATAGTCTCGTGCCAATTTCTATTGACTCAGGGACCAAGAACCCACAGTTCAGTATCATTACGATAACTCTAATAACTCATAGCTCAAGTTTCCATAAAGAGGAAGGAAAGCAGGAGAGGAACAATTCCAGCCTTTCTTCAAAACTCACAGCTTTTGCCTATGGGAGGAGGGAAAAACTTGCTTTGGAAGATTAAGAGAAAGGAATGGGCAGGTATGATTCATTCACTTCTGAATTTTCAGTCTTTCTTTTAGAAAACCTACAATTTCCCAGCTCAGCCATTAGCAAAGTTTTAGGGGAAAGATTTTCCCTTGGAGGGCAGGGCTGTGGTTGCCCAGTTCTGCATGTAACTGCCTGGATGGGTACATTTAAATTTGAGGTAGAGGAATATGAAACTATTAGCAGTAATTAGTCTCAGTATTAAATCAACCTTATTAATAATGAAATTGACATTTTGATCTCCATATCTGTAAGTCAAAGAGATAGTGGCTTGTAACTCAGAACATGGAAAGGGGAATAATTTTCAATCCTAAAACCCTAACACAAGATATTCTGATTAGACCCATTGTCTTAATCTGTTTGAGCTAAGATAGTAAAATACTATAAACTAGGTAACTTGTAAATGACAGAAATCTATTTCTCACAGTTATGAAACTTGGAAGTTCAAGATCAAAGTGCCAGCAGATTCAGCATCAGGTGAATACCTACTTCCCCATAAACAGCCATCTTCTAACAGTAACCTACATGGTGGAAGAGGAGAGAAAACACTCCGGAGTCTCTTTTATAAGGGCACTAATCCTATTCATTAGGGTTCCACCCTTATGACTTAATATCTCTCAGAGGCCATACCTCCTTATAATCTTTAAGGTTAGGATTTCAACATATGAATTTATGGGGTGGACATAAACATTAAGTCCATTGCACTCATTTTCCAGGAAAGTAAATGAGGCTTACAGAAGTAATGTGCCAAAACCAGACAACTAGTAAGTGGTAGGGACAGGACTTGAGTCTAGATCTGTCCCACTCGAAAGTTCTCTCTTTTTCCATACCGAACTTTGAATGAATTGCATTTATGTGTCCCACAATTATCACGAATAATAAGGAATTGTAACCATTCCTCAGATCTGAAGTCACAATATGGAGAAAGAACAAGAACAATAAGCAACAAAAATAATGATGACAAAAACTGATTAGTTTTCACTTTCATATATAATCCATAATAAGTTAAATGTCAGAGAGGATTCAGGGAATGTAGTTGGAGATTAGGGGAAAGGAGGTAGTGATACAAAGTGATAGCTAGAATTGAAAGCAAGGTACCACTCAGTGGAGGCACAGTGTTCTATTCTGAGAAAGCCTGCTCAGGCAGAGAGAATAGGAATATATTAGTGAAAAACTGGCAATACATAAAATCGAATTTTGCTATACACGCACTCTTGGTTAACATGCTCATTAATAATAAAGTGACTAAGATTATTTGGCTATATTCTCCCACCTCCAAATCTCTCCTCTCACCATCCATATCACAGGAACACTTGGTTTTACTTCTATGGAAGAATATCTCAAAGCCTCATATTGCAGTTATATATGGTAGAGGAAGTGAGGAGAGAAGCTAGGAGAAGATTGTCCTTTCCACTTAGCATGAGCTACTTAGAATCTTGCCTAATAGTAGCACAGAACAGCATTACTGTTATCCCTAATGAAACTCCCCAGGGGGATAGCTGTGTTCATTCAAGGTAGATAGGCTTATTTCCTGCTTGCTAATAGTCAGGCCCTGGAGAATGCACTGCTAATAGAGTTCTGAGCTCTAAGTAGATATTTGGTATCATCCCTATATAATTACAGCCATTTGTCCCTGTTTCCATTGCAATAGATGCAAGGTTAGCTGCAAAAATGCTTTGCTTTGGCCAGGCGCGGTGGCTCACGCCTGTAATCCTAGCACTCTGGGAGGCCAAGGAGGGTGGATCGCTCAAGGTCAGTTCGAGACCAGCCTGAGCAAGAGCGAGACCCCCGTCTCTACTGTAAATAGAAAGAAATTAATTGGCCAACTAAAAATATATGTAAAAAAAAAATTAGCCGGGCATGGTAGTGCATGCCTGTAGTCCCAGCTACTCCGGAGGCTGAGGCAGAAGGATCGCTTAAGCCCAGGAGTTTGAGGTTGCTGTGAGCTAGGCTGACGCCACTGTACTCTACAGCCCGAGCAACAGAGTGAGACTCTGTCTCAAAAAAAACAAAAAAAATGCTTTGCTTTGGTTACTAGAAATAAGAGCTGTATAGACTGCCTTTTTCTTTTATTTAACTGTTAGGAAGGTGTAGAAATGCTTTAAAAGCCACTTCTAATGTAGGCCAGGGACCAATAGGGCCCTTTTCTGATAATATGATCACTTTCAAGAAAAACAATAAAGAATGAACATATACAATTCCCTAAAGGAATACTTGCTGCCCTTAAGGTCACCTACAAAGCCACAAAGAAACTTAGTCTATTTTAGCAGTTTCCTTTATAGCAACTTTGGCTGCAGAGGATGCCTTCCAGAAGTATGTGGTTGAGGTTGGGGGACTTGACCCAGGCAGAGTTATGTTACATTTGAGGGTTACACATCCACAAAAATGCAAGTTGACACATAACTTTGTGAACTAAAATAAAATCTTAAGGCTTTCCCCCTACTGGCTGACTGAATGGAGCCCCTCCTGACCAAGGGGATTCCTTAAAACTGAACTGTTAGCCATAAGGAAGATCAGACATGCCTCATCATGCCCCCCTCTCCCTTAGAGATATCCTTTGTAACACATTAACAGGACTAAGTCTATGCCACCCAAACCTGTAGGTCCTCAGTTTACACAATATATGTCTTATAGCTTGTCTCTGATTAACAGACTTCCATATCTTAAAACATTCGAAGCCCTTAGACCAAAGCGTCATTTTGAACCAATTACAGGTCAAAGAATCTTTAAACCCACCTATAACCTACAAGCCCCCACTTGGAAGATGGCCCACCTTTTCCGGCAAAACCAATGTATGCCTCCCACGTATTGATTTATGACTTTACCTGTAATCCCTGTCTCCCTGAAATGCATAAAAC
>CAUYRT010102060.1:0-44036 GCA_963574885.1 Lepilemur ruficaudatus
CTTTCTCTGGGGTTGGCATGGGGTGTCCTGAAAGGAGCTGGGCCCTGGACCGGTCAAGCCCCCACCCACCCCCCACCCCACCCCACCCCCAGGCCTCCCCGCTCTCCAAGGCCTGACCAAAAGGCCGCCTGGAGCGTGCAGCCTGCCAAGGCAACAGGGCTCAGAACGAACAACGGAGCTCTTGTTCAGACACGCTTTTCAGCCAATGAGGTTACTCTCTAGAAATACTTCTAAATAAATCCATAAGCTAGCCCGTCCTGAAGTCCACATGCAGCCCGGGGTTCGGCGCAAGGCACGCTTGGTGGCATTTCATCACTCCCCGGCCCTGACAACAAACTCTGTTGTACACCTCACTCCACCTTCGCTGTGAGGTTTCCTCGGATATCAGAGGCAGAATTCATAGGTTCCCCGGCGCGGGGCCAGGAGGCAGAGCACCCAGCATGCACTACTCCTTCCAACGCCCCGTCCCCAAAAAGTGCCAGGGAGGAAAGGTCGGCTACAGCTGGACAGACTGGCAGAGGCCTTTACCAGGGAAACGGCAGCCTATACCATCTCTACTCTAGAGGGAACACGGCCCTGGCTGAGGGACAGGGACCACCCCATAGAGATCACTGTCCCTATGGTGGAATCTGAGCCTGACCCCCTTGGTAGTGGGAGAGAGTCACCCTGTAGCTCTTCTCATCCAGGGGGAGCGGGTCCCCACTTTCTGAACCACTTGGGAGCTGGGGCACATCCCCACCCCGCACAGAGGATGTATACCCTACTAGCAAGCCTCACTTCCCAAAGAGGGAAACTGAGTCCCCAAAGGTGCTGAAAGAAGCCAGGTGGCCCCAGTCTGGAACCCCAATCTGGCACAGACTCTCCACCTCGAGAAGGAATCAAGAGCCTGAGGAAGGCCGCAGAGCTCACCTTGGTGGGGAGGGTTACAAGAAAGGAGACAGGCCACGCTGAGCTATAAAAATACAAATCCCGACTCCAACTGACCAAAACACAAACCACAAACGGCATGGTCTCCAAATTGAAAAGCCTGTCTCTGGTCACATCCCCCCCGCTCCCGCCTGCCCCCAGGGGGCTTCTTCCAGCAAAATTCCTCCTGGGCGCTCAAAACTGCCCACTGAGATGAGCAGGGAAACATTATTCCCATTTTAAAGGTGAGAAACTGGCTTGAAAACATGAAAGACCTAGAAGCAGCTGGCTGGTTAATTTTTAACAACCTTTAGGATCCTAAGGTTGTATCTTTGCCCAAAATTTTAAGGGATGGGCATGTGTGGTGGGGAGAGGGTTGAGGGAGAAAAGGAATTTCACAAACCCCGACTGCTGGGATAGTGAATGGGTGTAATGAAAAGTTGCCCTTCAAGCAATAGGAAAAAAATAAATGAACATGTGTCTGAGTTATCCCAGGAACTTGCAGGAGAACAGGCACTAATAAAACACACCAGTCCCCACTGCTGTGTCCAATTCCATGGAGAAACAACTGTCTGTTAGCCATGTGCAGGGGTGCTGAGAGGCAGGCAATTGTCTTTATATTATTAACAGTAATGGGAACGCACTACTAGGAATAATCATTTCTGCATCATGCCAACCTGAACTTTCATTTCACCGTATGAGCTGCTGGGCATCAAAGCCAACAAATTCGCAGAAATGCTCAGAGAAAGGAGGAGGGGGAAGAGAAGAAAGCCCAGCCTTCTGCCCACCACCATCCCTCCCACCCCATCCAGTAGAAAATATATTTCTAAATAAATCATGACGAAGCCCAATCTCCAACATATTCCACAGTGCTAAGTGAGCCAACCCCCCACCAAAAAATATCACAAAAAAAAAATCTTACATCTCAATCTCAACAATTCATCTACCCCACCTTGGTCCAAATTAAGCGAAATGCTATCATGCCGCTGTGTTTTAAAACAGTGTCCGAGAAGGTAGAAAAGGTTACCCACAGCAAGCAAGGACTGCCATCCTCACCATAGCAACGCGCCTATTTATAATATGGTCTACCTGCATCAAAGGCTTGCGCAGACACTCAAGGCAAGTCTAGTGCTACATCCAAGCCCGAAGATGAAGCCGCAGACTCTCATGAGCATGTCAATGAAACACTTCCAATTACATTACATGCCACAATTATTAGCATTGACTATCAATTTTTTTTTCTTTCGACTCAAGTAAGAGTAAAAGGGAAAATGAATTAAGACAGTTTCTAGGACATAGTAGAAACCCAGCATGGGACTTTCTAAAGTGCTTTGCTTATTTTTATTTTTATTTTTTTTAATGGTGAATTCCAGAGGCAGACATGGGAAGGACGGGTTGCTAAGGGGAGCCAGACCTGAAGCTGCAAATCCTCACTAATGTTGGGCGCATGCAGCCTGGTGAGGTACCCACTGGTTCACATGCAAGGCCTCAGCCACTCCCGCCGGAGAGAGAAATTCCAAGGGAGCCCGGATCTAGACCTACACTGGGCCTTGGAAAAAAGAGTCTTCTGTATTAGAGAGAGACACAGGAACCCACATCTGATTACTCATTTGCAAAAAGATTCTAATTCTGAAAAAGGAACCCAACTATATTCCCAACAGCAGCCTCTCCCTTTCCATGTCAATGCAATAACCATATAGCATGACAGTGTCCTAGCACCCCAGATTCAAACCCCAGTGTGGCCATTTACTATCCATATATCCTTGGGTATGTCCCCTATGTTCTCTGAGACTCGGTTTTCTCAACTGTATAATGAGGATGATGTATAAAGGTGTTGTGGGCATTAAGTTGAAAAATATATAAAGTGTTCTACAAACTGGCACATAGTAAGAGCTCAAAAAGTGACATCTTTCTTCTTTTTGCTATTAAGGTTTATTTCTGCAGTAATGATTACTGAATAAACAAAGCATACATTCCTACACTCAACAGAAACACAAGAGGACCTCAAAAATGTGAGCTTTCCCCTCCCTTAACACACACTCCATGGATAAATGCCAGACCCATTTCAGAACTGGACAAACTGAGGCTAGACTGGTATTTGCATTAGTAATAATGCTAAGGTTCAAACCTGGTAGACAGAAAGGAAATTAGGAATAATAGAAGGGTGAATGGCCCACACGGCCTATCTACAAAAGGAACCACTAATGCAAAGCAGGCAGAGAGCGACCCACATTATTTTCATTTAGTCAAACGGAAGAAAGACAAAAAGCATACCTTGAACCAAGGCAAGTGGTATATAAGACAGACGCTCTAAACAAAACACAGGATTCGACGTCCCAGACACCTCCTGGGCTAAGGAGGAGGTTTCCTTTTCCCCAATACACTGTACATTCCTGAAGGGCAGGGACTGGGTCCTGCGTCTAGGCACCCCCAGAGAAACTGACATACTGCAGACCCTAAAGGACTATTTGTTTCTGGTGAGTTTTTGTTTTCCCTACTGAAGCATTTTTATATGGATATATTACATCCCCCAGAAAAAGAATCCCAGGCTTTTTCCTCTTGTATTTTCTTGCTTCTTTGTGATCTGTGATGCCAGCTGAGGTCCGTACAATGAAACCCAACTGCCGCTACAGGAGCAGATTATTCTGCCATCTTTCTAGATCTCTAAGCTGCACATCAAATCTGGGGCCTGATCACTCCACACCTGTTTAACCTGCCTGTGAGGTTCATCACAATCTTCGCAGCTCTGTGATCATCCATGATGGCAAATACACCAAAGTACCCACGCTTCACCCGCACAGTTGGAAACCAGGCGGCGGCCCTGGGTCCCGGCCTTGTAAGAACCCAGCGTTGCTTCTCTTTTCTGTATTGCTGATGCTCTTGAGCGCATTCACGACATTTACACACACCGTTACGGCAGTGCGGAAAGATGGCGGAAAGAGGTATTTGTCTCTGCTGAATGCATTTGGGAAAAAAAAGCTTCTCTTTCCTGGAAACTGCCCCAATGTGGCTTTTTAAAAAAAAGGGGGGGGGGGCAAAAAACAATGTTATTTCATTTCCTTATGGCAACAAGCCTTTGAAAGAGATAGTTTTACTATTTTTTTGGGGGGCTGGTCAAGTGAAGCAGTGGGACTACTATGCCTTTTTACAGACAAGGAAACTGAGGTTTAGGAAAGTATTTGCTCAGGGTCATAATGTTACAAAGTAGCAAAGCCAGGGTTCCAAGATGGGTGTAGAGTCAAGCTCTTGACCACTTCCTTATTCTTGATATTTCTCTTGGTATATCATGTGCATCTAGGATAGTTCTTAGCTACTAATAGGTGCTCAGTAAATATTTTAAAAATGGGAACAAAAGAATGTGTGTCACAGGTTGTAGCTTCCAGCGCTCACAAAAGCCTGGATCACCCACAGCAGAGAATGCCTCACTTTAAGCCTTGGGAACTACTTGAGTCATTCCTCACTGCAGACATTTTGGGCAAAGAATTCAATGCACACTTCACCCACCAACATCTGCAAGAAAAAGCCCAGGAGCAAAGACAGTGACATGAAATGGGCTGGGCTTGCTCAGGTCCAGGTATTAAATTACACTGAACTAGAAATTTCCAAACCAGGGATCCAGCATCCTCAAAGAAGAAGGAGCAGGAGATCCGTGCAGCTCCCACCTGAATGGAGTTGTCCATCACGACACTTTCTCAAAATCTTCCCAGGGAGGTGTGGAGGCCGCAAGGAAGGGAGGTACACAGAAAAAATGTTCTAATACATCCTCTTAACCACAGCCCGAGCATTTTTTCCACCAGAGAGAAACACCAAGTGCAACAACAGTGACTTATAAGTGTGCAGACCGATTATAGCTTTACTTTCAAAAGAGCTTTGATTGATCTTTTTTGATAGACCTGAAATAAATTAAACTAGATTGACTCACTTGAGAATGGACTCTAATCCCTTAGTCAGATCCCGGAGAACTCAAACCAAACCAGCTGTTAATTTAGGCTTTATAAGATAAAGCATGAGAAATCCAACTTGATGTACCCCAGAGCAAAGCTTACATCATCTCTGTAAGCAATCAACTCACTGCTTCTTTTAGGAACTAATCAGTTCTTGGGTAAGTGGGTGCCAAGCCTGTACTCTCAGAGCGAAACCAGCTCAGAGAAAGGAAGAAAGGCAAGAGAGGAAGAGAGAACCCGAGAAACATCGAGTGACTCACTCCCCGAAACAAGCTCCAAACCAGCCCAAGACGTTTTCATTTTGTTTTCTTCAAGTCATCTGTCTCCTGTTCCATAAACAGCCAATGGCTTTAACCAGAGCCTGAGTTCCCAGGTGACTACCAAGTAAGAGGAAGCAGCTAACACACTCTTAGTATTTCTTTAAGGGGGGGAAGCGGGGGCAGAATTATCCAGGAAAATATTTCCCACTACTTTTTTACTCCCTCATCTTTGAAGATCACACTGCCCCCTTTATCTTTGCTTCTGGGTGCCTTTGATTTGAATATACGGATTCCAGAGCTTTCAAGTGGTGTCTGCCCATGGCACTAATAGAGTTAACAAGACTACGTACTCGCACACACAACTGCAGGCTTCTTCCCAAGTTAAACTCTGCTCACGAACAGGCAGCTCTCCCAACTTCCACCAGCAATTTTTGGAAAGGGATTAATGCCTCTATCCCAAGTGAAGGTGGGCATTCACCTCTAGGGGACCCCACCCAGAGCCTCGTCCCAGGAGGCGCCAATACAGTGCCTCTCCTTCCTAAAAAAAAAAAAAAAAAAGGCAAGGCTGCCAGCCTCTTGCTCCTAAAACAATGTTTCATATAACACTCTGTTTACCGAAAATAAGGGGATCAAGAATTGAAATCCAATTTAAGGAATTATGGTGCCTTCAGACTGCTTTCCCTCAACGATGAAAAAAGACAGGCATGTTGTTTCTGGACGTAGGCCAGAAGAAACTGATCCTTACAGTAACACAAGAAAAAAGAAAGAAATCAATGTATGTGTGTCTATATGTGTTGGGGGAGGGGAATGCTAAAATATGAGTCAAAATGAGTAGCAAATGAATCTGTTTCCTTCTATGGAAGGATCCTAAAGTTTATTTCAAAGTCCCATTTTGATATCCACCTGACAAGCAGAATATAGTTCACCTCTCACTGCTTCTGAGAAGCAGAAAAAATTTAACCAGAAAACACAGAACGAAAAGACACAACGAAATCAACCACCAAGGCTGTCCACTCGCCGTCACCAGCAGCGGCAGGGACCAAAGTACCCCAGCAACAAGTAGTACTGGCCAGGTTTACAGATGTCATCCCCTTTCCTGAGTGCTGGTCACTGTGTCAGGGCTGTACCTGTGTTATCCCATTTAATCCTCTGAGAGAGGTTTTGTCCCCATTTTATAGCTAAAACTGAGGCCCAGGAAGGTTAAATAACTAGCCAGGGTCCCACATGCAATCAACAGACAGTGCTGACTTGAGTCCCCAGGTATGTCTGACGTCAGTGTCAAAGTGCTTTTATCCTTCATCCCAGAAGACCTCCTTTTTACAGCAAAAACATCCAACTCCAGATAAAACAACACTTTTAGGGCTTCTAATTAATTGGTCTCACCACTGCACACGTCCTGTGGAGGCATTTCACAGATGAGCAAACCAAGACCCAGAGAATAATCCGTCTACCGCCAGATGACTTAATAACAGACCTAGGCGTGTTCAGAGCTCCCGAGCCCCTAACTCCAATTATTAAGCTTCCTCCTCTCCCCTAATTAATTCTTCCCCACTGTCATACACAAAGACAAGGTTCTCCCCAGAGAAAAACACCTCGTCACACCAAGTGCCGCCTGGGGAAATAGTTTTGTTGGTGGTATTAATTTTTTTTAAAGGGGAGGGAACTAAAAAGGGGGAACTTTCAGATTAAGTAAATTAAGACATTTCTGATAGGTAGGAAATAAATCATCGCTTAGAGGAACTAACCAATTAAAAAGGTACGGCAGTGCTCTTGCTAAAAAAAAGCCTGCCATCAGCCAGGTTGCCCAAATGAGGATGGAGGAGAAAACAGGCCTTCTGCAGCCTAAAGCCAGTGACAGCTATGAAGATTGGCAAATGCCAAAAAAAAAACCTTAGCTCTCTGATTAACGAAGCCCGCTGAAATGCAAGTCTTTTTTTTTTTTTTTGTCTTTTTTTTTTGCAAGGGGTTTGGGGAAGGGTGTAATCACACTAAGCTATTGTTTACACCTCCCCAAGCCAAAAAGAGAAGAGTGGGGGAAAAAAAGTCCATTGATCAAGACTACTTTCTGATTCCTCATATTTCACTCTTTCTCGTTTCATTTTGGCCTCTGAAAACCTAAGGACAGATAGCAATAAATATGGACAGATCTCAAAGCACTGTGTTGTAATTCAGCCTTCTGCAAATGAGGGGGCTCTGAACTGTACCTTCTGGAACCAGAGGTGTTAAGGAAACAATGGCTGCTTTCAAGTCGACTGGGAGAATCGAAGTCATTTTTTTAACCACTATTGAGAATAAATCATTCTGGACAAGCTCCTTACGGCATCGCTGTTATACAAGTTTAAGTGTGAATGGGCCTGGGTTCGCTGGCCACCAACTGATGTCTTGTCCAGGAGAGGCCCGAGAAAAAGTTCCAGCAAGCTGACCTGTGTTGCGGGCACAGGCTCAGCTGCACAGATGCCAGGGACCCATCAGGGGCTGGCATCCAGGGACCCCTGCGCCGTCAGCTTCCAATCACAAGTTCCAAAGGTCTCTTGTCCCTAATAACCAACTAAAAACGCTTGTCTTGCAGGCAAATTGGAGGAGGAGAGGGCTGTTACATGCTTATTACAAACTCAGACAAACAAGAGCCGACCACAGCGGCCCAAGGAAACTCCCTCATAAAGAAAGAAATAAGTGTTATTAGGTTTGCAAGCCAGGAGCCAGACCTCTGCTTTTTGAGAACTGAAAAGGATGACTTTTAAATTTATTTTTTTTTTAACGAAGTTCTAAGCAATAGAAATTTGACCAAAGAAGAGAGCAGACATTACAAGCGAAAGGCCACAAATTCCTGTCTTGCCGTCACTAATTTCATGCCCATCAGAAGCTGAATAATTCAAAGTCCGGTCTCCCCTATAGGTTTTCTGTTTTCCCTCCATGGGGAGATAAATTTCATCACAACACAGACTGTTTCACCCTAACTCTCTTCAAAAGGTGTTCTGGCCTGCTCTCTTACAGATCTGGATTCTTTTGTGAGGTGGGGGGAGGGAGATAAAAGATATGAAATACAATATATCACCAACTTGTCAACTTGGCAAGACTTTTAGTAACCACAGTGTTGTTAGGGTGACCAACTGTCCCGCTTTGCCTAGGGACACCAGTAATAATGACAACACCGTTAAACCTTTCTCTTGTCCTAGGCACCCGGCTAGGCCCCTCTAACCTATTCTCACGAAAGCCGTTATGACAGGCAACTCCTACTAGTAAACCCATTTTTCACAGATGAGAAACTGGAGGCACAATGCAATGAAGGAATCTGCCCAGTTTAAAATTTTCAGGCTTATTTTGTAAAAAGTGGCAGAAATCAGATACTAGGAAAAAGAAAAGTTCATATTTTGTGGGGAAATTTTGACCTAGAAACTAGTTAATAAGGAAAAAATATTCCCCGCTAAAGGAGATAACAGAAAAGCAGGCAATGGGGAGTGGCGGGGGACACAGAACAGGGAGATCAATCACAAGATGATCTAGATGTTTCCAAAATAGTTCCTTCAAAATATTACATAAGGAACACAGGAAGAGGGAGAAGCCCCAGGTGGGGTACTCTGTGACAGCCGGGTACCCAGGACAGGAATAATGGCTCAGCAGTGATCTGCCAGGGTGCCCCGCCCTACACGACATCTTCAATCTCAACATCCCTTGGGAATGTCATCTTAGGGCTGCCTTTCCTTAGGTTTCCACCAGCCACCTTAGTTCCCCAGCAGCCAACTTCATGAGCTGCAACGGCAAATGGAAACCACAAACCATGACTGAACCAGAAGTCAGACCAAAAGATAAAAATCCGCTCTCGGGGCAAAAGAAACGATAACAGAACCACTGAGGCCGAAATCAAAACCGTATCTGCTTTGCATGTGGCATGTGGTTTTGTGTGTGTGCTTTTTTACACGTAAGATCATTGGTTCCTGCCACGTTTAAGACATTGCTGGGCTCCTTTAACTGCTATGCAAACCAATGAGGCTGGAGATTATCATCTTGGTCACAAATTCCAATGTGGGTGAAGGTAGGAAACACCAAACAACTCTCAACTCATTACTATTTAAATAAACAGTTAAGGATGGGCAACCAACCCCATCTGCAAAAACAACTATCTTGGTGCTTTTCCTAAACTATCCTAAAATGGCAAAATCATGTCAGAAGTAATATATCGGGATTTATTTCCTGATAGAGATAAACTGGCAGATTTAACCAAACTGAAAAGTCATCCCAGCAAAAACAGCTTTTTTCCTACTTTTTTCTTTCTCCCATTTTTTTTGGGGGGGGGGAGAGGGTCCCTTCCAAAGAGACAAGACCACCACAATATTAAAGCCTTTTTCTCACTCAAATTCAAGTCCTGAGTGCCAATTCCTCAGACACAAATGGCTTCACAAATTGGGTTTCCGGGGGGAGACATTATGAAAATGTGGCAACAGTGACAAGTTTTAAGAAAACACAAACCAAACAGGGTGCATAAAACACGCTGGTGCTTTGGTGAACTCGTCCTTATCTTAGCGGCACTTTCGAACATTGCTTTAAGTTCTCTTTCAAGAAAAAATGTCTTTATACATTGAGCCAATGAGCTCTTTTTTTTTTTTTTTTAATTAACAGGAAACTCTTGGCTTCTTCAGCAATTATTAAGAAATAAATGCTGCTGGTTTCCAGAACAAAAACTAAGTGACCAACAACCAGGAGGAGGGAAGGGGGGAGTGTTTTTGATTTTAAGGATAAGAATCGAGTTCAGAACTTTGTGACTCCCGGAAGACTCCTGAATTGAGTCTCATATATTCCATAAATCAACAAAGCCCTTATCTAGATTTCCTCACTATTTCCTTTCTGTATCATATTAAATAGTCCTAGGTCTTTTGCTGTATGTTTACATCTTAGGAGCTAATCAAACGGACAAAAACTACTCTCTGCATGTTACTGTGCAAATTTCAGCTTTGCTGTAATAGCAGAAAGCAG
Source organism: Lepilemur ruficaudatus (assembly GCA_963574885.1). Taxonomy (NCBI): domain Eukaryota; kingdom Metazoa; phylum Chordata; class Mammalia; order Primates; family Lepilemuridae; genus Lepilemur; species Lepilemur ruficaudatus. The sequence goes on from CAUYRT010102060.1 coordinate 10,082, forward strand.
CAAGGTAACCAGCAGAAAAACCCCAGAGGGCCCTGAAAAAATTTACCCCCAACACACACAGGCCATTCTGACCCACAAAGTGGATGCTTTCTTTTCCTTAATGGTCTGTTCTCTAGAAACTCTTTTATTCACTGCCTGCCCAATTCACATTGTCTATACCCCACCCTCAGGAGTATAAATCTGACAACTGCTTTTGAGCCAAACCAGACAGAGTACCCCATAAAACTAACAGAACACAAGAGATGCTTCTTTTAGCTCAAATATCTTCAGATTCGGAAGCACATCCCAATATGTTTCTTCCAAGTTCGTTTCATTAATAGTACTTGCTTCTGAGATGATTTGGAAGTCTACCACTGGGGAGGGGTAAATGTACTGGGGGCTTTTTGGTAGAAATGGTAGTTTAAATTTTCTCAAAGTGTTTTACCTACATTCTACTGGCAACTAGATTGGAAAATTCAGATTCTCACAATTCACAGTGTTGAAATGCTATTACGAGTCTGAATTTATTATATTCCTTTAGGAGTGCTTCAACTGAGCTGAAATTTGGAGAAAGAAAGTCAAATCCTACCAAACTTGTCTCTGGGAGAAAAAAACTTGCCCAGAATGGGCACTAAATGTATACCATGACTCCATACAATGATCTGACCCCATACAATGATCTGTCCCCAAATTACAGGGAAAAAAAAAACTCTTAGGGCTTTAAACTTCATTGATACCCAGCACTCCCAATCCTTAGATTTATGGGTGCCGGGGCAAGAGTGTACAACCATGAATTTCTTGGCTGTCCACTTGCCAAGCTCCTTATGTGCTCTATGGTCTTTTAAGTTTTCCTTTCAACAAGCAAAGTCTCCAAGGCCAGTCTACTCCACAAAAGAAAGAAGAACAAGAAGAAAACTCCCCCAAACCAAAAGAGAAAAACCAAACAGTAACAACTCACTGGGGGCTTTATCAGCGCCTCCCAAAATATTAATAAAAGGAAACCGGAGTCTTCTAAGAACATCCTTGGTAAAACCAACACTATGGAAGCTTGGATAAAAGGTAAAGGTAAAATTTTTATATAAAATCACAAAATTCCTGGGAATGCAAGCCAGGAATGACTACTGGGTGAAACTGGGGCCTTATGTATCCTAATGAGTTTGAGGTCTGGCAAACGCCAGTATCGAGCCCTGAAAGCTGCCTCTCTGGAGTTCAATGTTTTATTGACCTGATCAGCATATATGAAGTGCCTACTATGTGTAAAGCTGGATCACCATTCAGCTATTAAAAAATATATAGGCAAAATTTTAAAAACTCTCTTTCAAATATGCGTAATAGAGATATTTCAGAATAATAATCCCCTCTTAACTGCTCTCCAGTAGAGAACCAAGGGCCCCAAGATATCAATTTAAATTTCGCTGTCCTTTCTCTTTCTCTCTGTCTTTCTCTCTCTCTTAAATCATCATTAAGCTTTCGAGCAAGAGCTTTGCTAGGCCTCCTGTTACACAGCTGAGCAAACCCCCAAGAGTTTCAGGGCTGGAGACACAGAAGAGGAACCTCAAATTTCCTTTATGTTTTGGACTGTCAAGAGCATTTAGGAAAAACAACTCCTCTCCTTTCTGCTTCACATGCTTTCCTTATTGGTTCATTTACACAGCGCTGCTCCCCCCAGCAGCAGGCAGTACATCGTTTCGTCATTTCTGCCTTTCCCCGCCATTAGTGCGGACGGCTGGGACGACACCCCAGCTGCCTCCCCGGATGTGCCTGCGGTATCGGCACATCCCCTTCCCCCAAGTGGTCCCCCCTTTGACTAATGCTCACCAACACTCATACATCATTCCCAAATTGGTCCAAATGAATTAAACACAGCTCTGCTTAACATTACGAGATTTAAATGGATTTTCTCTCTACAGGTCTGCCCCATAATTGGGTTTATCCATCTTGTTGAAGTACAGTTTACACTTGCTAACATCACGCCAATTCAAGCTACATTTTCTGCTCCAGTGGCAGGAGCAAGGCAGATTTGTCATCGGATCATAACAGGTAATTCAAACAACAATTAGTTTGATGACGGCCCGTATGTCAATGTCTGCTCCCAGCAGCCTGGCTCACACCCGATGCTCTCTATTCCTCAAGATGAATTGTCTTCACAATTCTTCAATTTCAATCATCAGCAATGCTTACTGAATCAACTTAAAAACTATTGACACAAAGCTGTCTTCCCTACAGGGCAGCCTCACCAAAGCCCTCGTGAAAACAATCTTCCGGTTCCCCTAAGATGGGCTACCACCATACACATCCATTTTCAAAACTTGGAAAATTCCCAATTTTCAACCAAAACTATTTATTCTGGTGCTTCATCTCAACCTCAAAATCCAGGGAGGCATAAGATTTATGAATAGAAAGGAATAAATCTGCACAAGTTCATCCACCCACAAGTAGGAAAATACTTGTTTAAAATTTTTTGAAGTCCCCTGTAGGAATGAATGACAATTGTCAAAGTCTAGGAAAATGGTCTGAGATCCAATGGGGAACACTACTTGTCATTTAAATTTAAAAAAAAAACAAAAAAAAAAAACCTAGTATTGCTTTTAAAAGCCAACTAACCTCCAAGCATTTTTGAAAATCAGAACACAATCATAGAAATGTAAACCCATCCAACCATGGTTAACCACTGAGTGATGCCATGGTCATTAAGACAAGGTGCAAATTCATGCACTGAATAAGAACAGAAATTAAAACTTGAGATTCCTGGAAAAAAACAATAAGTTGACAAAGGGGTGGAACACCCATCTCAAATTATCTAGTTGAGTACAAAAAAATCACTGTTGGCCTTTGATGTTATGAAAGAGGCTGTTATTTAAAAATTCAAAAAGTACCCTTTGATGGCTATCTCTAATACACACCCTCCCCAACCTCACTTACACATTCTGTTTCCTTTCTGCCCACAATTAGGTACTCAAACACCGTCATATCCCTTGACTACGAAGTCCCAGGAATTACTGCATGGTGCTATAGGGATACAAATATGAGTAAGACACAACCTCAGCCCTTCAGAAGAGCTTATATTCTAGTCAAATGTAACAAGTACTAGGCAAAAAATTTAAGTGACATAAGAGAAATGCAAACAGCAACCAACAGGACTAGGAGTCATAAATCTTTGTTACCCAGCAGAGATCGTCCAGGTTATCAAATTTATCATGTGTGATGTTCTTGACAGGAAATAAAAAATATACAATGCATGTCAGGATAAAGCATATTTTAAATCTGCAAACAAGTATTTCATAATTCTCAATGGTAAAAATAGCAGCTTGCATTTATCAAGCACCCTTCTATGTAATCATCGTATAACTTACCTCATTTAATCTCCCAACAATCCTTTGGAAAACAGGTACTCCCATCATCCCCATTTTACAGATTAGGAAACCGAAGCCTGGCAAAACTGAGACTTAAACCCAGGTATCTGACACCCAAAGCACAAACTGAACTACCCACACCTCTTCTTGTACCTGTTTCTTTAAAATGCAAAGGTGATGTCACCATCAGTGGCATGGTGCACACTTTAAACTGTTATTCTAAGCCAGTGGTTCTCATCCAGGGGTGATTTCGATTCCCAGGGGATATGTGGCAATTTCCAGAGACACTGTCAGTTGTCACATTTTTGTTGGGTGCTAGTGGCATCACGAGAGTAGAGGTGAGGAGGAGTATGCTAAGTAAACATCCTGCAATGCACGGGATAGTCCCTCGCAACAGAGAGTTATCCAGCCTAAAATGTCAACAGCGCTGAGGTTGAGAAACCCTGCACTAAGCCATCCTACCTCATCCAGCCCCTACTATCACCAACAGCCAAGACGTGCCAGTTTCCAGACCAGGCCTCAATCTCTGTGAAATCTGGTGTAACCATGTGTGTTTCCAGCTGTGTCCCTTAAAAAACTAGGCTTTTGTGAAGATGCCTCAAAGAGTCCACACATATTTGATTCTAATGTTTCTTTTTATAACATAATTATAGATATAGAGATATAAAATATATGCACCACTTTTAAACTTTATTTTTAAATTTCAATTAATTATTCATTAAATATTAAACACACTGCCAACCACCCAGTGGTTTTGGCGGAACCCTCAGGAACAATGGTCCGCTGCCATTTCTGTTTAATTGAAGAGTATGCTGAGATTTCAAGGTAAACAGGTAAAAAAAAAAAAAAATTGCAACCACTTATCTGTTTGATCAGGATTTGATACCATGTAACCAAATCAAACTCCAGAAACAAATTAACTACTAAGCCTGATAAGCCTGCAAATGTCAGCTCCAACCCATTTAGAAATTTCTGTGCTCAGCTAAACAGCCCTATGATTTTCAGGGACTTTATAAAAAGTAAATATTATAAAGTAGAGCTTACAAAATTATGCTAAGAAAATACAAGCAGCTGACTACTGTAGGTCAGACCTCTATACCCACTTGCTGTGGCCCATAAGGGGGCATACAGATGGCCAAGAGAACAACTGTTTCATTGTTCACCTGGCTGTTCCAGTCGAGGACTCCCAGACATTGTCTCTGCATCCTTACCAGCTCTCTGATGAACAAAGTGCTTTAATATGGTAGAGAATGAACAGATACAATATTCTCAACTCACACAAATACAATGATACAATTAGAACAGATAGAAGTTTTAAAATGGTATAAGTAAAAACAGTAAAACTAGATTGTTTTATTTTATCTGGCCAATGTAATGCAACTGCTATTGGCTTAGACACGATGATAACTTCTACTTGAAAGGTAGAAATGAAGCTGAGTTGCACTCCCGGATTCTTGGCTTGCTATTTCCACCAAGTTCACCTCTATCAACCTCATTTTCCTCACCTATCACCTTGCTTCCACTCCAAGAGCCATCTGGGGCCAGCTGCATCAGCATCTTTTGGAAGCTTGTTAGAAATGCAGAATCTCAGGCACCCCCAGACCTATCGGATCTAAACCTGCGCTTGAGTAGGACATGAAGTCTGAGAAGCACTAGACCACCCATCCATCCCGCTTCAGGGGTCAACAGCCTCTTGCATATGACCCCAAGTCTTGTCTTCTCTAGTTGGTACTATTAACTCAGGGGACAGTGGCCATCGCTGATTACCTGCTAATAAAATGTTCTCAAAACAGAGACTCCTACCACTTGAACAGAAATAGGAGCCATCCTTCGGAATTCTCAATGTAACCAGCCTCTTTTATCTCCCAAGGAAAGAGAGTCAAGCTAAAACGAACAAACCAACAAAGTAACACCACCGCCGTTCTGTAACATGACTGTGTACCTCAGAGCCATCCGAAGAGCGGGGAAGGGATGCAGATTCCAGGATTCCCCAGAACAATGTACCACATCCCTATCTGCTGTCTCCACCTGGAAAGCTTGTAAGACCCAGGGACGCCTGGACCCCAAGCCCCAGGGATGCTGATTCAGTTGGTCTGGGGCGGGACCTACACCTGAATACTGTTTTAAATGCTTCCGAGGTGCCTATTAACACGTAGCCAGGGCTGGGACCCACTGCCTAGTCCAGTGGTTCTCAAAGTGCTGTCCCCAGAGAAGGAACATCAGTATTACCTGAAAGCTTGTAAAAACTGCAAATGCCAGGACCTACCCCAGACCTACAGAACCTGAAACTCTGAGGGTGGGTCCCAATCTGCATCTTTACAAGCTCTCTCCCTGTATCCCTGTGCCCTCCGGGTGATACATGCTCGTCCTACTGAATGGTAATGTCCAAGGAGTGGCACCCAGGATTCTGTGTCTTCAGCAGCTCCCAGCAACGGGAAGCCTAGTTGAGAGACACCGCTTCAGTTTAGGGAACAGAACCCCTAGACCCTTTTGAGCATTACTTTGAGCAGACAGTAGTTAGCACAAGGCTATGTATGTAGTATTAGCCCCTCTCCTGTCATACTGCCTGGGTTTGAATCCTAACTGACCTTGGGGAAAATATCTCGGATATCTGTTTCCTCATTTGCAAAATGGGGACAATACCAGTAACTACACCTTTCAGGTTTCCCTCCATGTGGTTATGAGGAATCAATAAATAATTTGCATAAAGTACTCAACACTGGACCCACTGGGAGAATTCTATAAACATAAGCAGCTATTATTATTAACTGTTGTTATTGCCTCTCACCCCTAAGACCAAGCACATTATTATCCAGGCTACTCTTTCATAAACAAATGCCTCTTCCTGAGTTTTGCTGAAGTATCTGGCTGTCTTCACACATGGAGAAATAAAGGCCTCAACAGCTCATCAGAACCAAAGGGCAGTGTAGTTTCCCATTCAAAACAAGAAAATGTTTCAATACTCAATATATTCCATAGTTAAAAAGAAAAAAAAGAAAGAAAAGAAAATGTTATCCCAACAAGAGTACTTGGCCAGCCCTCAATTTTCATTAGGCAAGTGAAAATGACTGAGTATCCGATAAATGATCAATTGATTGATTTCAGAAAACTCTAAGGCAACAATTCTCAAACTTTAGTCGGCTGAAAATCACAACCCTGATTAAAAATGTAACTCCTGGACTGCAGTAGAAACCCACTCAATCAGACCAAAGGGGATGGGGTGTTTATAAGCCAGTATTTAAAACATCACCAGAATTTAAGCTTGGTGAAAACAAGGAATTTTTGTTTATTTTGCTCACTGATGAATTCCCCGCAGTGGCCTGGCACACAGCAGACGCACAATAAATATTTTTAATGAATGAATGTTCTGGGGTATGGACTCAGAAAATTAAAGTAAAACGCACCACCACAGCGAATGAATGAACCTCTGGAGTGAGCTGCCTGGCACGCACAGGCTTTATCAAACCACCCCAGTGAAGTGACCTCTCTCTCTCTCTCTCTCTCTCTCTCTCTCTCACCCTTCATTCCTTTGTGGAAAGTGGACATAAAATGTCACAGCCAGAGTTTGCCGTGGACTAATGGAAAAGTGAGGAAGTGACTGCACCAAGAACTGAACTAGTCCCTGGGGTTCTCCCCTTGGCCGGGATCTGCTGCTCAACCAAGACAGCAGATCCTCACGGAAGCTGAAGGGCCAGGGAACTCGTGGTGGGCGAGAGCACAGGCCCAGAACACAAGCCACCGCCATCAGAAACCCGAACTGGGAGAAAGCCAGGAGCCCTCACAAACACCGCCACCTCGTTCTTAAACTCCGCTCACACCCAATGGTGCTGATCCCTGGCCATTTCGTCACAAACAGCAAGGATCTACTCAGGCAAGGAGACAGACTGAGCCATAGCACCTCGGGAATCTGAACAATTTTAAGAGATGGACAAGACTAAACATCTAGTTCCCACCCAGGAAGAAGAGGCCAATATGGGGTACAGACACGCTTCAGTGAGTCATCCTTCTTCTCTCCCTGGATCTAAAAAGCACCGTGGCCCTAGAGAAGGGTCCTGGTGGCCTTACCGAGTCGTGGTGGGGGAGTTCTAAGACCACGCTGAAGGGCTATGCCTTGGGAAACTCAGATGGGAACTTGTAAGCATGAGAACAAGAGAGAAAGCAACACCACCGCTAAGGCTCCACCGCTCAGCTGTGTAAACAAATAAAATGGTCCATTTCTTCTGGATCCTCTCCTAGTTGTCTTTGCGCACACGCACAAGCGCACGCACACAAACCACTTCACGTCTTAGAAGAAAAACAACCAAGAAAGGTCTACACAGTTTGTTTTTGCTGCATGGGGAGTTTTTTTCCTAAATCACATCTGACTCAGTGTTACAACATCAACCTTTGGCCAAAATACTCTTAAAACAAAGGCTTAATTGGTTCTGAAGTAGCCCTTCTGAAAACCAAGGGAAACATCTTCTGCGGGTCTTGACCTTCCTTACCACGCTGAACCTGGGGTTGGAGTCGTGAGAGCTGGACTGCTGCTGAAGAGACGCAGTCACTCGCCCGGCATTCCTGGGAGGCAGCTCTGTTTTTACACAATGCAATTTGGGTCCACCTTTCTAAATTCGGCCTGCCAGGCCTCTTGCCCACTTAATGGAGATGGTGGGAGGCGTTCCTAGGAGCTGGGGCCAGAGGCCAAACCACGGTGTGAAGGGGCCTGTACCTGAGCAGAGCAAAACTGGCCTGTGATTACACCCAGATAATTTTAGTGCTCCCCTACACATATCCGTCACATACCTGAGAACTACTACGCTAGCACACCGCAATGACAACACTCAAAGTCCAGGGTTCAAGTCTCCCTCAAAAGGTCAATGCAAAGCTAAATACAGCCCACGCCTCTCTCCAAGTCCACTCCTGGCGTATAAACAACAGAAATGGAAACATATATTCCCCCAAAAGAGGCATCTGAGATTGTTACCAGAGCTTTACTCATAATAGCAAAAAATTGGAAGCAATCCAAATATCCAGCAATGTAGACAGGATGAAAGCACCTGGGCACGTTCACACGTGGAACGCTACGTGGCAATGAAAAAGTGCAAACCACTGCTACCCACGATAACACGGGCGACACTCACAGACACACTGCTGAGTGAGGCTGGACATGAAACAGCACATTCTATAGGATTCCATTTACATAAAGGCAGAAAAAAAAAAAGCAAAACTCACCCATGGTGACAGATAAAACTAACTGATGGTGAGAATTTTCAGTGAGGGCAGAGGAGAGACGAAGAAGCCGGGTAACTGGGAAGAGAGGAGAGCCAGGGAGACAGCTGGGGAGGTCTTTATCAGAAGGCAGCAAACTACGGCCTGTGGGGTCAAATGCAGCCACTGCCTGTTTTGTTTGTTTGTTTAAGTTTTTTATGGAGACATGGCTACATATATTCCTTTAGGTTTATCTTTGGTTGATTTTGAACCACAAATAGCACAGTTGAGTACAGTTGACTCTTGAACAACTCAGGGGTTAGGGGTGCTGACCCTTCCCAAACAGTTGAAAACCCAAGTATAACTTTTTGACTCCCCAAAAAGTGAACTACTAATACCCTACTATTGACCAGAAGCCTTACCAATAACATAAAATTAACATGTATTTTGTATGTTATATGCATTACACATTGTATTCTTACAATAAAGTACGCTAGAGAAAAGAAAATGTTATTAAGGGCTAGGCATGGTGGCTCACGCCTGTCATCCCAGCACTTTGGGAGGCTGAGGCAGGAGGATTGCTTGAGCCCAGGAGTTCAAAGTTACAGTGAGCTATGACTGCGCCACTGCACTCCAGCCTGGTGACAGAGTGAGACCCTGTCTCTTTAAAAAAAAAAAGTTATTAAGGAAATTATAAGGAAGAGAAAATATATTTACTATTCATTAAGTGGATCACCATAAAGGTCTTTGTCCTCGTCTTCAGGTTGAGCAGGGCGAGAGGAAGAAGAGGAGGCACTGGTCTTGCTGTCTCAGGGGTGGCAGAGGCAGAAGGAAATCCACGTGTAAGTGACCCACACGATTCAAACCCATGTTGTTCAAGGGTCAACTGTAGTCACTACAGAGACTCTATGGCCCAAAAAGCCTAAAATATTTACCATCTGGTCCCTCACGGAAAACGTGTTCCAACCCATTTCTACATATTGATCTGGGTGACGGTTTCATGGACGTTCACTTGAGTAAAACTTCACCCGCCTCTCTGCTAAAGATCTGTGTACTCTGCTGTGTTTAAACTATACTTCAATAAAACTTTTTAAACGTCAGTAGAATTAAATAAGTATGTCCTTTCTAAAAGGCCTTCTAATCTTCATTCTAGTTCTGTTACTACTATCCATTTGGGGAGAATGTGGCCATTTGTGTTACTCTTGTCTTTTCAAAATGGAGAGGAGCTAGGAGACTATCCAAAGTGGGAAAGATCCCAACATAGAACTGATGGGTCCAAACCTTCTACCAGAATGGGGTGTGTCTACAGAATCACTCGGGGACCATTCATATAAATCGTGAACATAGCTCAGTCCTCAGATTACAGGAGGGCTGGGAAGGGGAAAGGGTACGAATCGCATGTGATGCAAGGTGTCACACTACGTAAGGTTATTTTAGGCTATAGCTTAGGAGAGCAACAAGCTCAGCCCCTATTGAAATACAGTATTTATTAACGTTCAACAGGTTTGTATTTCCAGGGAAGAAAATTCTGCCCCAACAATCATTTAGCCTTAAATTGGAGAAAGGAGCTACAATGTCTGCTCTGCCCTGTACCAGAGCGGAGCCACCCTCTCCTCCTACCCCCACCTGGCCCCCTTGGCTGCTGAGCTGCCCAGTGCACTTGGGGAACAACTTCATTTTGTCTGAGGGTTCCCCTTTATTCCCCTTTGCCCCTTTTGTTTTTTGCCATTCATCCTTTGATGATCCAACTAAAATCACAGCTAGATGCCACTTGGCTTGGCCTCGTGCGGGTCTAGCAGAGACTGAGGGAGAATGAACACTGCAAGCATGGCGCTGGGTCTCTAATAAAATGTCTCTCTGTTTGCCCACATGGGCATCAAGCCTTCGCAAATAGAAGCAGGGGAGAACAATACTACCTGTTCATGGAGGAATAGTAACGGTTTCAGTCCTCCAAACAATGAGCTCTGTAATTTACTCCATCTTCCTCCTGAGAAAGAGCTTCACATGGCCTGCACCGTGCCAGGTGGCTGGAGAAAGACGAACTGCTCGGCCTAACAAGGGGCACTTCAGCAACGGGTGTAAAGATACAACAGCTGGTCTGGGCTGGGCTGGTCTCCCAGTGACATGGCCCCAGCCAGCCTTTCCACACCAAGATAAGGATCACTATCCTATTCAACCTCTACAGTTCCCACACCCCAGGCAACAGGAATGAGATGTAGTATAGGCCTCGGGATATTGTCCGTCCATCCACCCATTCATCAGGAGTTAGGGTTTGGGCCCCGCATCTAAACCACTTTCTGGGAGGAAGAAACTATGCCATCCAAACCAAAAGGAGGAAGGGCCCAAGAGGCACTGTGCCAGCAAGAACAACTGCAGCGGCAACACACCAGTCTTGAAAATAGCTGGGCGTGGAGGGGTAAAACCAAGACTCGCACTTTCCCCCTAAAATGCACAAGATCAGCGGTACGGCTGCAGAAGTAATCAAATGCTTTTAAAATAAGTTGCCGTACCCTTGAAACGAGTACAAAAACACTAGGAATGCACCAAATAAAAATGTCTGCTGACTCACGGTTTTCACTGGTGGAATGATTCATTTTACCTGGGGCAGATGGCTATTTGAAAGTCTCATGGAGGAAGATGCAGATTTGAAATGGCAGAGCTACACAGATGCTATGTGGCTGGGGCTTGGTAAGACCGACCACACACACACACGTTGTCTGCAATGTCTCTCAACCAGAAAGGGAGTCATGGAATAATAATGCAAATGATCTAACAAACCAACATCATCTTGCTAAGAAGAGAAGACCCTCACGCCAGATTTAAACACTATAACAAAAGTCAAGGGACTCCCTTCAAAGGGTTAAATGAGAACACTCAAGAAGTTTGGGTACCACTGGTTACACCACGAGGTACATCCATCCTCGCCAGGCCAGGCAGACAGACGAAAATCGTATTAGTCTGCCTGCCTCCTCTATTGCATTCTGCTGGCAGCAGTTCAGCTCCGAGTCTATATTAGTCCGTGATTTGTTTAGCCTTTGGATTTAAAAGAATGGAAGTACTACGTGAGCAGGAAACAGGACACTCATCAGAAGCTGGGATCTGTCGCCTTTCCCTTCCAGCACTTTTAGTGTCATATATCAACAGGTCCAAGAGAAATGAACGTTTCAGGACAACCAGGTCAAAAGTGATATTCTTAGCACCACTTAACGTGATTTTGATCCACCGGAAACAACTCTCTGGCTGTCACACAGCCTCTGCTCCCACCTCCCCGCTTAATCCTTCCCATTCACACACTGTTGCCCCGTTTTACACCAGTTCAAGATCCCTCCCTAAGCAAAAAACAGTAGCCGAGCTGGGGTCTGCGTGCCCATTAGGCCTGACCAAGAAACTCTAAATAATAAGCACAGGCTTCTCTTTCTCTCCTTATCTCTAAATCGCTTTGGCAGCATTTCTCCGGCTTCTCTTTCTTCATTGCTTCCCACCTCCCCCAATGAGTCAACCACCGCCACCGCCACCCCCACCACCACCACCACCACCACCATCATCTCAGTAGGGGAAGGGGCGGAGAAGAAAAGACACAAGAGACCTACATGTTGACAATTCAAGCTTCAGAATCTCTTGCATTTCCTACCTGAATTGCAATCTGGTGTTCAATCATTTTGTACGCAGAGTAATGTGTGCTGCCGGACTGAAAATGGAGCTGTAGAAAGAAACCAAATCAAAGCGTTCTGCTTATGTCACAAACTACAAGAAAACATCTTAAGCAGTTTATGAATAGCAGACAAACCTTCCTAGATTGAACTGCAGCCTTGGCATTCAATCAAGACCTGTGTACTTTTATTTGTTGCTATGGATAAGATGATCATAACAATCTAAGGTAAAGTTAAATAAATGAATGGATAAGCGCCTATTCAATAAGCAAACAGGGGAGGGGGGTGGCGAGGGGAGAGAATCGATGACATGAAAAGGAAAGACGGATGCCCACGAAGACATAAAGGAAGCCAGTGTGCTGAGCAGGTTGCTAGAGAAAAATTAACTGTGTGCTGCAAGAAGTCATCAGAATTGCGACACGTAGGCAAGAGGAAAGATTATGAGAGAAAGGGCTGTGAGAAGCCACAAGACTGCAACAAGGATAAGCCCCTCCGTCCCGCACCTCACATTTCTAATAGCTGGGCCCCGGCTCTGCAACACGATTCTATTTCTGGGAAAACAAATGTGTCAGACAGAATTCAGGGGCCACCCGATGCCTTATACATTCTTTCACAATGACTAGGCTGTCTGTCCCAGGACATCTCTGTAGCCTGCACTCTAGTAATCCACACTTCCCCAAAGAGGGAGCCCAGCACTGCCAAAGAGCCACCAGTTTTCTAAGGACCACCTCTTAGTGGGCAGCTCACACCCTCCCCAGCACAAGGCTGAAGCCTCTCCCGGGCCTTCCCCTAGACTACCCATCAACGCAGCAGGTAACCCAGGCAGAAGGAGTACGGGGATGCCTCACCGAAGTCTCATTTTCCCAAATAATACTTGTTAATCTTGGAATCCTACGAATTGGGAAAACAAACACCATCTGCTGATTTATTGCATAAACAACAAACACTAAAGGATCTCAAAGATTATCTAAAAATACATTGCTGTGAAATCGCTGCCCATTCTCCACTTGCAACAGGCAAATCAGTTGCATTTCCAAACACAGATCTGTGTTATTATAACAAACCATTGCTATTACTACTACTACGGTACTATTACTATCACCAGAACACTTCTGTGTTACTAGAACAAAGCCTGATTTAGGCTGCAAGCGAGCTTCAGATCCAAATAGTTTGTATCTTGCTCCCTGGAAGAAAAATCATTCAGTCCACACACAATGGTTTTTTGTTTGTTTTTTTCTTTTAAATAAAAAAGGAAATTCACATAAGAACTTCTGAACTAATTCCAAATAAACACAACACAGAAGTAATCAAATAAAAAAAGTCTAAATCCATATTGCTCATGGGATAAGGCTTTAAGTATCCACTTTAGGGAACAGTGGGCCAAATAAACAAACAAAAATAGTTCATTTGTTTTCTCTGTTCTGTTATCTGTTCCAAATAAACAAACAAAAATATACATAAGTCTGCTTGCCCCAAATAGAATATTAATCAAAATTTAAAAGATGGCACCAAAAGGTGGCCCCCTAAAAAAATCCCCATATCTGTCAAAGCAGAATAATAAACCACTGAAGATCTGTCCCACACGCACACAGCCCCCCTGAACACACTCAGAAGCAGTTCATCTAAAGTGAATCGCTGAAAAAGAAAGATGAATTTGAACCCTTTGTCCCCGTCTCCTTTTTGTAAGAACTGCCAGTCAGTAAAGGGAGATTGCACTAATTACTGTGACAATTCTGCATCATGTTAAAACAACTTCAGTGCCTGGGACAGGTTTCTCCGCGAGTTTGAAATTCTTGGCTGGAGAGTAGCTCTTGTCTGAGCGGAGGCTTCTCCCTTCTAAGCAGAGTAGGCAACACTAACAACTTGTCCCTCTCTTTTCAGCCGGTTTTATTCTCCTCTCTTCCAATTGCCTGATTCAGAGCTTAATGGAAACTTGTCCAAGCTATTCTTCCCACAAACCCTGCGGAGCCCTAGGCAATCTGTACTCAGGGTAACCACAGGAATCTCATATCGTCAATTAAAATTGAATGGACACCTGATAACTAAGGATATGCAGTGGGGAAAAAAATTCATATAGTCACAGCCTTATGAATACATTAATGAGACTGTGGCTAATTCGAATTCAATTTTCACTTGTCCAGTTCCGTTCTTAATCCTTGCCTTCATCATCGCCCAAAGAACACCAACAATCCTAGAGAGAATGTTGCAACTAACACAGTAAAAACGCAGCTGCAAGTTCCTGAAGACTCTGGCAGAGAAACCAACATGCACGACAAAGTTAATTTTATCTTCTCTCTCTTTCTTTCTTTCTTTCTTTCTCTCTCTCTCTCTCTCTCACACACACACACACACACACACACACACACACACACACGCCATCCCCCCCCACAAAGCAATGTAACTTCCCTCAGGTGTCCAGCAACACAGAAAAGCCTCAACCAGCTCACAAGCACACCCAGCACAGGCAGCTTATTCTGGGTCTCAGTGAGATCTTTACTCCCAGCCAGTAACCACTGTCGAGAGATTTCCAAGCTACACTTCCTCCAGCTACAGCAACAAGAACTTAAAATTTTCTTGTTTCTCCTTTGAGTTTTCACCTCCTCTTTTCCCAAATACACTTTTCTAAAATGCACACGTCCACTGCTTTTTCCTTCCCTGTAAAACACAAAGATGCTTCATTCAGTGCAGTCTAGTTTTTTAAGACAAAGTACAATTACCGAGTAAACACTTGGCACTCTAAACTGATCATTTATCTCTCTCTGGAAGATATAAGGAAGGAGAGAAGAAGAGATGGTTGACCCTTTGTGTTTTGGAAGATACGGGGAGGTTAAGAGATCCAAGACAAGACGACTCAGCATACCTGAGTTTAAGAACCACCTGCTGGGGGCACTCCAGGAGCACGTCCTCATCCCCCAAAGGTGGCTGCTGTGACCTAGGCATGCGCCGCACCTTCCTCACGGTGCCACCCTGGTGCCTCCCTCCCCGGAGTGCCCGGGAGAGTCACCAAATGAGAACTCCAAGGTAGTATTCATTCCTTCCCCTGAAACTCTCAACAAAATTAATCCTTCCCCTCCTGGGTGCCTGTTTACAGTAGTCAAGCCCACCCCCAACTCTCCCACTCCCCCCTGCCCCCCGGGTGCCCTGGCCCTCACTTGTCCAGAGGAAGAACCACGGAGACTTAGCAGTTCTCTGCACAGGCTTGCGAAATTCCTCAGCAATTTAAAGACCAACATTTTACGATTAACCGCTTCCCTTAGTATTATCATATCTTCATTGCTCTCCTTTCATTTCTAAGCACTACCACAGGCCCTAAATTTGGTGTTTCAGATACAAGACATGAGAGATATGCAGAGATAGGAGGAAGCGGAAACAGCTTTGTTCAACCACAGAAATATCATCCTCAAAGATGACTAAAAAAATTGGAACCTGATGTTGGTTTTTCCAGCACTAAGTTAACTTCCAACATGATGAACATTAATTTCTGATATCTACTCAATTCTGCTAAATTGGGAAAAGGTGGAGCATTTGCTTTATTTTCAGTTTTATGAATCACCTGGCTTTCTCTTTCACATATATGTAAAAAAAAAAAATCAATCCATTTGTGAAAAGGTTTGGGGTTTTTGGTTCACTTTCCTCATTACCCTGTAGCTACTACCATGACTAGACTTTAAGTCCAATTTCCATGTCATTAGCTTAAAAGACTTTTTTTTTTAGTGTATCTAAGATCTTTTCTTAGGTCATTCATGAGTCATTTTAGGGGCTGAGGCAGCAACTACAGACCATTATGTGCACAGCCCCCCAGCCCCCATCCTATGCTGAGAGCCTTGTACGTTTAATGGGAAATAAACTTTTGACCAAGACTTTGGGTAACTGCCTACCCTTATGAAAAGTGCCAAGGGGGCCTCCAACTTCAAGAGGGAAGGCAAAACCAGCATTGACCGGTAGGTACTCAAGTTTAAACATTCCTGCAAAGATCTAGACACTGAACATTTGTACTATCCTAAAACAACTTAACAATGGCTTCTCCTTTTCCTTCCTGGCATTCTCCCTCACAAATTCTGCTGCAACAAAATGCATGCCTTTAGACACGAGAACAATCTCTCCCACTGTCTCAATGTTCCATCAAATATCTATTTACCCTCATTAATTTTTCTTTTCCTCAACCTGAAACCATCAGCTATGAGTCAGAGGACGATCATTAACTTTTACAGCTTCCATACATATCCACCTACTCACATTTGGGGAAAGAAGTATTGACTTGCAACATTGCCTGAGACCAAAATCCTCTAAGAAGAAAAAAAACAGGGGAAAAAATCGCTTCAAGAAAGTTTTATCTATAGGTCCACGGGGGGATGCTACATTCCTTGTTTTTCCACTTTGTGCTGCAATCTCTTGCAAAAAAACAAAAACCGAGGTTGAATTTGGTCATGGTGATAGGCATTTCTGGGTTGATTTTTGAGAAAAACTAGATGCTTTTCTGTCAACATCAAAACATAATTAAAGTTCTTAAACTGTTTGGGGAAAAAATTAAGTGAATCAAGTCTCCTGCTCTTATACAAAAGATATTTCTAGCATATATAAAAACACGTGGGCTGAAGTGCTGAGACACGTTCCTAACACAGCATTTTTCATTAAAAGTTGCTACACTAACACTCTTAAAATGACGCCCCATCATTACTCCATTTAGCAGTCACAGCGCTACAACTCATAACGAATTAATTTGCATTAATGTGGGTTTCATGTGTCCTTCCGTGGGTATGCCATTGTGATTCAGGCTTAATAAAACTGACACGACAATAACATAGTGCCTTTTATTTCACTTTCCAAAACAAACCAACCCACCCAAAGACCCACACAAATCCTCTCGATTTTTTAAGCATTTTACTAATATATTTAGTACATCATAATTGGCCCAGCACGAAGGAATCTAGTTATCTTCTCAGTAAATATTTATAGCATCACTCTTTCCCATTCATTCTGCATTGTCTAAGAGAATCTCACTGTAGCCTACATCTGCAATTCATTGACTTTACAATTTACCACATGTTGGGATGGGAGAGGTCTTAGCTCCATTTGAATCACTACACAAATATGCAAGTGATTTATCGGTTTCAAACTGAAGACTGCAAGAGAGGGACTCCACTTTTCCTGAACATTACTTCTTCTGGCAGACCATGAACAATTACAGTTCCTACTAATTAAGCTCTGTAAATGTGCTGTGCCCTGCTAATGCCGACCAGGCCTCAAATTTATTTTCATGATGCCAAACTTTAGGGAGCAATTTTAACTCCTTCACAACTGATCCCACTCCTTCCTGTGCATTCCTTCCTAGGCAGACCGAACTGTTTTGGGGCTACTTCATGACAAAAGGAATAAAATATAACGGGCCGAATTACCAGCCCGAAATCATATGTGCCTAAGGAAGAAAAACCTATCTTGGGAAAAGAGAAGAACACCGCGGCTGATAACCCGTTCAAAGATCCCACAGCCCCATCTTTGTAATGAGCTGTTTAGGGATTCACATCTATCCCTGAGGGCTAGTAAGTTTCTGCATTCCATTGATTAGAAAGGAAAACCTTTCGGCCTGGGTCTTTAAGTTTGGGGTGGATGAAGGGAAACATCCAGCCAGAAATGAC
Source organism: Lepilemur ruficaudatus (assembly GCA_963574885.1). Lineage (NCBI taxonomy): Eukaryota > Metazoa > Chordata > Mammalia > Primates > Lepilemuridae > Lepilemur > Lepilemur ruficaudatus. Next base: position 27,887 of record CAUYRT010102060.1, read on the forward strand.
AGAGCCATCACCTCCCCATGCCGCTCAGCAGTCGCCTCGGAATCCCGCACGTTCCCCCTTTTACAGCATGTTCAGTTTCCAATACACACACACACACCAGAACTGCACACTTTTTAAACATAAATTAAAATTAAAATCGGCAGGACAATTCCTCTCTCACACCAGGGTCTTAACCACAGATAATGCCTCACCCAGTCTCCCCAGCCCGGGTGCTTATATGGTAACTGACGTGAAACCTATCTGTTGCTGGATAGAACACCTTGGGTGACCAGGGAATTGGGACCAATCTGCTGAGCAAAGAAGCAACGTCCTTCCTAACAGGCCCTCCTATGGTACTCCCACCTCCCCGACAAAGCGGCTTCCAATCCCCAGTTTCAATCCCCCCAAGCCCACATCTTGGTCCTCTCTTCTCACACATTCCTAATCTTCCTTACTCAAGCATTTATTCCACCTCCTCTGGGTACTTTTCTCGGCCTCCTCCCCCAGATACCAGGGCATTCTCCCCTCCAATCCCCAAAGTAAACCTGGATTTTTCCTCCCTCATCTAGTCAATTCTTGTAATCAACTCTCCTCAGCCCACCTCACGTTTCTGAAACTCTCATGTTAACCAGTGCACTACGCAATGTGTGTATTTTCCCTTCCAGCTCAGTGGAACATCATATAAATTAAAGAGCAGTCTCCCATATCAGGTTTCTTTAAGTATTCTGGGAAAAAATGCACAATATAGGCGATGTAATCTCAAAAAAAAAAAAAAAAAAGCAGGGGCTGGGGAGGGGGAGATTAAGAAAGGAAAGAGAAAAGGGAGAAACAGAAGAAAAGGGGGAAAGATGCAAACACCTAGAGCAACTTTGCTTTAGAAAAAGGCATTTGTGCAGAGTCCCCCACTGAATTTCCATTCCTGAAAGTGCTCTTTATAAATGTGTATAACAATAGCCTGGAGGAGAACTACAAGTCAGCTGCCAAAGGAGGGGAGCTGTCTGTCTCCGTAAACTCAGATGGGGGGGATTGTGAGGGGGAGGGCAGCATTTGCGTTGGGCTCTCCCCCCCCCAATCTCATTGCTTATAATTAGTGAGAGAAATCTGAGCTACTGCCAATGTCTGTGGACCTTGAATATTATAAGGCCAACGTGGCGTCAAATATCTTAACATTCATAAGTGTTATGGGCTGTAAATAAAGCCTGTGGATTTATGACCCGGTGGCGCGCTTGCCAGCAAAGGACTGGGGCACATTTCTTTCAGCAGACCTGTCGAGGTGCAAGTTTGCCTTTGGTTGTAAAATTAACCATTTCCTTCACAAATGTGCTCAATTATAAGTCAGAGTTGAAGATTTACTTACACGGTTGCCAATATTCACTCCCAGAAGAAACTCAAGACGCCCACATCACACATCCCTTCAAAAATAAAACCCTCAAGAATTTGGTTCACCCTCCTTTTCAAAACTTTGAAATGTGTCACCTCAAAAGAGTTATAAATGCAGTCAAAGATATTATCTAATTCCACACACCAAGACTAAAAAGCTTACACCTACTTCCTTGGAAAGTGCTTATTTATTTGGCAAAGCCATGATTTAAAAAAAAAAAAAAAAAAAGGAGTAAATCACTCCTTGCCTGAAGTCTCCTCCCTCCCCCCAATATAATGTCATCTACTTCCTGTGCAGGAGAGAGCATTTGCTAAATCCAGGTTGTCTCATACTTAACTGCCAATAAACCAACTTCCACATAACTTCCAGACAGCTGGGGAAAAGGTCCTCGGAGTTTTAGTCATGGTCCAGAAACACGCGTCCACACAAAAATCTGCAGCTGTCCCTTCTCTGCAGTGCATTTTTAATGTGATTCGGGGGCCCCTGTTGTGAAACCTCTGACAAAATGTAAAATCCTCTTAGATACCGTCTAGTTTACCCACTGCGCGTGTGTAAGACAAGTTGCACCAAGAAACCTAGGCCCTTTTTGCACACACCCAGGCACCTCCTGGGATGTAAGGAGGCATTCAAACCCTGGAAAGACTTCTACTATAACCCTTAAAAGGGCAGCCCCTGGTGCAACTATTAAAATGCTGGTTCTCTAAAGCAAATATTTTTTTTAATGGTGTGCAGAACTGCAGTGATCCAACGCTGCAAACAGAACAGCATTCTCGATCAGCAAGGCCCCGGAAATCTTCCTGTAACTTTTTCACAGCTTGCTAAGGAATAGAAAGCTGACCAAGTTCCAGCAGTGACTCTAAATGAAATCCCTATCAGCAAAATTAAAATCAAAGTGAAAAAGTCCTAGCAAGACCCGGGGATTGTTTTCCTCAAAATCTTCTCCTCAATCAGAGATAGGGAGCATCAGTCAGAGCTACTTCCTTTAAGCAGTCAAAAGTTTCCAAAAACACTTCTTCCAGATAAGCACTTAGGCTCCCAACTGCCTAAGAGTTTGTTTCTGGGGTTTCAGAAAGCTTCAATATCAACAAACTGGAAAGCGCTGGCATATTAAATTTATAATCATTAAGTTATGACTTATTGGGTGAATGCTGACCACATAATCCATACTGCAGACATTAAACCACAACCTATAAAGATTAGCGTGGAATTAATACTGTTGCATTGAGATTGAAATCTAAACAGGCTCGCCATAAATATTTCTGAAGCAGATGAAAAACAATTAGCATAAATACCAAAGAAGGGCAAGAACACCTGTTCTTTTTCAGGACGATAAGCATTTTATTGTTCTCTATTTAAAATGTAATGACCTGTGTAATTACAGTAATATTACATTGTTATGTAGGGGCTTGGAATGTCACACTTTGAAAAGTGTTGTCAAAACAATCAGGAGTGAGGTGGGGGGTGGGAGAACAACAGGGAGGGACCACCATTAACCCTTCACACTCCAAGGTCTAAATCTTTTGTATTAGAAAGGATTATGTTGTTTGAGTGAGGAGAAAACATCCATTTTCACAAACCAGAAAGAGAAGTTGCCCGGCTAAATAAAACCCCAATGAATAGGCCCCTCTTGGTTTCCTTTAAATGCTGGATTCCAAGTGCTGCTTATTTATCTGTCCAATTCAAGATGCTGCTTATTTATCTGTTCAACCTAGTAGCAAATAGCTCAGTTGCAAAGCAAATAACTTTGGATAAAAGAAAACGCAAGGGCTCTAACAGCCAATCTCTTAAAATGGAATTTCAAACCTAACTGGAATTTCAACCACCATATTCCTATTTGTTTGCCAGGAGGGAAAAAGAACCGTGAAACTACTTTTTCCTATCAACTTAAATATGGTTGCAGTATTCTTATCTTTAGTACATAAATGTTACCACAATTCTAATATTTCCAGTTCTAACACTTCCCATCTACTTAAGGAGATCGCTCCTTAATGCATTTTTGTATCTGAATCTGTCTTTCTAAAAGCCATTCCTATTACTGTATCAAAGACTAAATTAATGTTATGCAGAAATCTTTGTCGTTTTAAAATAAAATTATTACTATCAAGCTTTACGGCGTCTTCAGCAATTAAAGCATTATTTTTGAGATAATGTATTATTCATCCTAAGCTGATTTAATGATACTCCTTAATTCTTTCCATTCTTAAATAGAAAAGCAGAAATCAGGGTTCCAGAGAGTTTGCAAAAAGCAAAGGATGCAGCTGCTTACAGGTACACTCATAAGTAACAGAAAATGTAGCAAAACGCACCACCACCAAGGAGCAACCGGAAAAGAATAAAGCATACAGCTAATTTGTCTTTACACCTCGCCCTCAAAAACAGCCTCTGTAAGGCACTAAGGATTTCAGATGAGCGTGGAAAGACCGCTATCTTGCCTATAGATTCCTCCGGCAGCTGTATCAAATCTGGAATTGCAAGCGGGCTCTCTGATCCAGGACGTCAGGAGTGACACACAACAGCCTACCGACCTCATTTCCATGGCTCTGCTGACCAGCCTAAATAAATAACTTTAATTTGGGAGCACATAATCTAACCCAGGTAACAGAGAGGAAGGAGGAAGGGGCAATGTACACAAAGATGTCCGCTGGTGTTTGACATGTAAATACTAAAACTGCCTACTGAGTTCAGAAATGTCTTCTCAGACTCAATCTGATGTCACAGCACAAGGCCACCCGCTACGTCCACAATTAAAATAACTAGACGCCCTCTATTCCGATAATGCCCACAAAGGGGACCGATCCTTGGGAGCCTTCCTTTTCGCACCAGGAAATCATTTATTTGCCTTTAACAATTTCCCTGTTTCCTAATTACAGCACAACACAACTGCTCAAGTTTTAGAAGAAGGGACGGCAAGACGGCCAGCGTCAGACAGGGAGTTTGAACCGAGTCTAGAAAACCAGCAAGCTCGCCATCAAAGCTCAATATTCAGAGGGCCTTTTGGATGGCTAAGTGGATTTTAAAATAATAGCAGGGAGCTTTCCGCCGTATAGGAGGGAGGGGAGGAGAGGGAGAAATTCTCAGGGTTTCTTTGGAATGTTGCTTGATCGGGTTTTAAGTTAGCACACCAACACTCCGATTCTGAGCCGAACAGTCCCGTTCAAGATGCCCCATAAGCTCCAAGAAATATACAAAGTAACCGGACTGCGCTTGCCCTACAGCTGCAAGCCCGGAGCCCGGCCCCTGCAGCCCGGCGGAGCTGGCCCTGCAGGAGAGGGTCGGGCCGAACCGCTCCACAGCCTCCCAAGCATGCAGAAGCCTGGGCGCTCGGGGGGAGGGGGGAACAATTATTCCTCTTTCCTAGCAATAAAAAGTGACCGGCCTAGCATGCTCTTGCCATTTTGCCAGGGCCCAAAAAACAAGTCAAACCTGATAGTTAATATTTTAATGCTTAAAAACACTTGTAGATCTGATCGACTCCCGTCCTGCAAGCCCTCGGCCATTAGCACCGAAGCCACGGCTGCTGAACAGTGGATGCATTATTTCAAATAACTATCTCGAGTTACCGAAAAAGAAAAAACAAAAGTAGTGTGTGTAAATAAGGAGTAGGGAACCAAACCAGAGAAGGTGCAAAATGACAATCCCGGGAAGCCGGGCACAAACACGTCTTGCGTCCAGAGACTGTAATCATGCTTTTCAGAGGGTGGGAGAGATGGAAAGGAGGGAGTTCAGGGTGAGGGCAGGGGGCAGGGGCCGATGGGGTGCGGGGATGAGCCATATTAACAAATGTCAGGGGTGGGCGCGGGACGCAAGCTGCGGGAAGCGCCCCTGGAGCCTGGCACCCCGCGCCGCCCTCGGGCCCCCTAAGTTGGGTGGCCGGCGATCAGTGGCCCACTCCCTTGAGCAAGGGGCGCCCCTGGCCTCCCTCTCCCCCTGCACCCCCTTAAGCCCGCACACCCTGGTCTCGGGCCCCCCAGGGCCCTCTCTGGGCCTACTCGGAAGCTAGCGAGCGCAGCCCCCGCTATACACCCCAAGGCGCCAAAATTCCCTAGAAATACAACAAGTCCGCTCGGAGGAGGCCATCCAGCTGCACACAAACCAAGAACCCGGGCCACAAGGGCCTCCTCGCCCCGCACAGCCCTGCAGCCCCGCGAGGCCCAAGAGAGCCCGCAGCCAGTGCCCCGGACCGCCGAGCCCGCCACGGCGCCCAGGGCGCTCGCGGCCCTGCGGGGTAGGCAAAGAAAAGGACGCCTTAGAGCCCCCAAGTTTGCGATGGGACCAGTCTGGGAAGTTTGACCTTCCAGGGAAAGGGGGAAGGAGGGCCGAGAGCCAGTGACCGCCACTAGAAAGCTAAATAAATAGCCGCCCGAAAGAGAAAGCCGAGGCGCCTCTGCAGGGCCCCCGGCTCTGCGCGCTCGCCGGCTCTCAAGCCCAGCGCCTGGAGGAAAATCCACTCTACCCGCGCGCCGGGCACAGCCGGGCCGCTCAGTGCCCGGCAGCGGCAGCCAAGGGGTTAACTGGGGAAAGCCCAAGACGCCACAGAAGAGGGAAGGAAGAGAGAGAGAGAGAGAGAGGGAGCAAAGAAAGAGCCACACAGTCATCTTCCCAGGGTGAAGAAACAACCACCACCACCAAAGGGGGAGGGGGAATCAGCGCAAAAAAAAAAAGTTCTTCTGATTCCCCCCCACCCGCAACAAAGCCCTGCTTGGAAAGAAAGGTCTCCCCAACATCACGAGGCAGCAAACTGAAAGCAAGAACATGGCGAAGTGCAAACAAATCCAGTCCACAAAAGGCAGAAAAGTTTGGAGAGTTTCGGGCTGCCTGGGCCACGAGCGGGGGAGGGGAGGGAGGGCGGGCGCAGGCGGGGGGGCGGGGAGGGGGCAGGGCAGGGGCCGCATGCGGGGCCGGGCGCGCGGCGCGGGGGGCGGGCAGCGGGCGGGGGCCGCGCGCGGAGGCACTTACGGTTCGGGCGGTGGGCGAGAGCGATCCGTTGGGGAGGTAGGGGCTCGTCAGGTCGGGGATCATGATGAAGGGGTAGCCGGGATACGGTGGCCCCTTAAAGAGCCCTCCATCTTGCCTCTTGGCCGCTAACATGGCGGGGCGGCGAGGGGACGGCGACGGCCGCGCGGCGCGGGAGAGAGGAGGAGAAACTTTTTAGAAAGTGCCCCGCGGGGCCGGGCGCCCCGGCAGGGCCGGCGCACGGCCGGGCCGAGCGGGGCGCGGGGCCGGGGCGCGCGGGGCGGCCGGCCCGGAGGGCGGCGGGGGGCGGCTGCGGGGCGCGCGGGGCGTACTCACCTTCTTCCAAACTTTCCCGGGATTTATCTCGGAAACTTTCGGAGCGAGGCGGAGGCCGTCTTTCCGCCTTCCCGGAGGGGTGGGAGAGGGGAGGGCGAGGGGGCAAACGCCAGGCAGCGGGGGGAGAAGGGGGAGAAAGAGTCAGCGGGGTGGGGGGAGACAGAAAACAGGGTCACAAGTTTTGGCCGCGGTGGCCCCGCACGCACCCGCCGCCCGCTGGGCCCGCCGCCGCCCCCAGCCCCGGTTTCTCCCCTCTCGGCGACGGCCGCCGAGCCCAGGAAATAGACAAAATACCCCTCCAGCCCGGGGGCTTTTCCTACCTCGGAATCGGAGGAGCTGTTTTGATTCGTTTCTGATTCATTGACTAGAGACGATTTGACATCAGCTAAATCCCTCTCTGCCGAGGAGTTTTCGGAGCTCTTCTCCTCCTGCTCGCCCTCGTCTTTGAAGGAGATCAGTTCGTCGTTGGCGCCTAGGTCATCCCCTCCACCGCCGTTCAGCTGCGGCATTTTTTTCACCCACCAGCAGCAATTTTGGAAGAAAAATGAAGGAGGAAGAAAAGCCAAAAAAAAAAATTCACCCCAAAAAAGTTTTGGCCCCCCCCAAAAAAAATATTGCAAGAAAAAGACGAGTCCAAGGTGAACTTTTTTTTTTTCTGCTTGGGGGTCTTTTTCTCCTGGGGAGGGGAAAAGAGGGAGGAGGGGAGGGGAAGGGGGGGAGATCTTCTGCACGCGTGAGTTTGGGTTTCTTTTTTCTCTCGTTCCCAAGGATCCGATCAATGTGCAAAAAAATAAATAAAAAAGGGGGGTAAAAAAAAAAAACACCAACAACAACAAGAAGTCAGATATAAAGAGCAAAGGGGGGGGAAGCCGAAGATACAGGAGGTGCTCGTGCCGCTCGGATTTGAGTGAGTTGAAGTTAGACTGAGAGCTTTTCAGTTCAAAGGCGGCGCTGATTGACAGATAGAAAAAGGGGGATCGAAATCCGGAGGAACGGAGTAGTCTGGGAGCGGAGATTATTGACAGGGCGAGAGGAACACACTCGCCTTAATGAGATGCCGGGGGGTGGGGCCGGCCCGGTGACGTGTGCATAAATAAACAGCCGGGGTGGGCGGGGCGGGGGCGGCTAACAATGATCCTTTCGGGCGCCGGGAGAGGGAGGAGGGAGAGGAGGAGGAGGAGAGGGGCGGGCGGGGAGGGCAGGGGAGCGGAGGGAGGAGTGTGCAGGGGGAGCGGCCTGCGCGCTGTGCGAGCGAGCCCGGGCGTCGGGGCGAGGGTGCGGGGGCTCGCTCCGGGAGGGGGGCGGTTTCCGAAAGACAATGCGGAGTGGGAGAGGAGGGAGAGGGGGTGGCGGCCGCCCGCGTCAGGAATCCGAGCCGCGGAAGGCGGAAGGAAAGCCCACTTGGGGGGCGGGGATGCGGGAGGCCCAGAAAAAGTGCACTTTGGAAATACTAGAAATAAGTCTTAGGGAAGGGTAAAAGGAGGGGAGTGTTGTGGGAAAGGACGGGGGGTGCTTCGTGGTTAATCCAGCAGTGAAATCGGCCACCCTTGGGCGGGAGGTAACAGAAGTGGTCAGAAGGAAAGATCACCCTCCGCTTTCTGAGAGCCCGGGGAAGTGAAGGGCTGGGCAAAGTTCCTGGTCATCTCACAGTGAAAGAAACCAGTGACCCACGAGGGCTCCCGCCTCCCTTTTTTTTTGTTTATTAATAGTGAATCATTTCATTAAATGTTAAGTCCCACTAGGGTAAATATGCCAACATGACTTTTTATCCAAAAAAACAATCAAATACTGTAGTGTTTGTCAGGGGCATTAAGAATATCCTTAAGAAAATATGTATGATTCTTTTAAATGTAGAGTGGTGTTCTTTTTTTTTAACTGACGTTGGAGGTGGTAGGAAATGAGCTAGGATTCAAAGTCCTTTCTGACTTTGGAGGTGAAAAGTTTGGGCGTTAACACTGCTGGGGAAAATAAAACTGAAAGTTCACCAACCCCTGGATCAGTTGGGCTGGAGCGTTTCTCGAAGGGGGTCTGAAATGAAATCCTCCAAAAGACTGACCAAATAATCAAGATGTAGATGGCTCTGGCAGGAAATTGCTAACCAAGCCCATGCTGAAGACCTCCCCGAGGAGATGGGAAACCTGGGGTGTGAGGCAGGTATTTGTTGACTTTTAGGTTGGAACCCCAGGGGGGAGCAGATTGATTTGCTACAAAATGGGGAACAGAATTATGTTAAAGGGGAAAGGCCCGCTCCCCAAACGCAGTTCTGAGTGATGGAGGAAGAACATTAATTTTCTTGCAGATATCCAATGAGCAGTGGACTACCCGACACTAAAACATGAAAAGGGGACAAAAAGAACCAGAAAAAAAAAATAAATCAATAAGAATTAGCAAATTGCCTATTAGGAGCAGTGTTAGTCTAGAGTACACAATGTACTGTTACCCCACCTTTCCTTTAAAAGCTCACCTAGGCTTCAGCTGGCCCACCAGCACCTAGGTTTCCAAAAGAAAGCACATTTACCATGTAATATTTAGAGAGTTTGGGGTTTCAGCAAAACTGTTTTATAGGCTAAGGTCTCCGCAAGAAGACTACTAAAAATAATGATGGGGAGATTGACAAGGCCAACGAATTCCCCTGCACTGGAAAAAATTCACAACCACATTTACACACTAAAGAATAAGATGCAGGCAAAATAAAAATGGGTTGGGGGGGGCAAGAGGAGAATCACTGTAACTCCAAACTTTAATATTAATCAGAAAATCAGAAGTAGAGTGAGAAGGAGCCTACAAAGAAGTAAAACAAATGTGTACATTTAATCAGACAGGATTGCATAGGATACAAAGCACAGGGCTAATTAGTCTCAGCAGGTAGGACTAACCTTCAGACTTCATAAATAAATAAGGCGGGCGCAGTGTCTAAGAGGGAGAGTGGAGACAGAAAGGGGATTATTTCAAGACACCAAGTAAAAACATGAAGAATGAAATGCTTCACTGTTAAATCCATGTACAAATGGATTTAACAGTTTCCTTTTTTAGGTCTTTTCATTTGGTCGCCTTTAGATTTACACATTTAGCGAAATGACCATAGCTTTACACACTTGCTAATTGTCACCTGTATACTTGGTGTGCCTAAGTCTGTCTATATACAGTGTAGACTTTTCCTAAGGCCCGTTTTAGGGGCTTATTTACTTAAACTGGAGCACATTTATAGTAACTCAATTTTATGGCAATTTCTTTGTCCTGTGTGGTGGGTTTTTTTTTAATCTAACCCTGATTTGAATTAAGTGGTATAATGAGGTCTTCTATGTCCTTTATAGGACTACCTGTATAATAAAAGCTCATAAATATACTGAGTTGAAATTTTTAAAAGTGTACTTAATGTTTTTAATGTACTGGTCTGCATTTTTATCGTATGTAAATATTAAGAGGCTTTCTTCTGATGATTAGTAACCTCATCCATTTTGGCATATCCTTATTTTTCTCATTCAAAGTGAACTCTTTTGAGTCTTTCCTTCCTTAAATCTCTGATTTAATTAAGCAATTAAAAGTTATTCTATGATAGGACATGTGCCACGTCTAATTTCATTGCTTCGTGCCATAAAAAGGCATGAGCAGGCCAGCAAGATCTCAGAAAGTCAATACCCCTGAGTCTCTGGAAGGGCTTCAGGTGATGCCTGAATTGAGGAGGGGAAAGGGAATGAAATTGAACTGCAATTGGCAAGAAGCGAGGTACAATATTACAAAAAAAAAAAAAGTCAGGTTCACCCACAAATGTGGATGTGTAGTTTATAGATTTGGTATGAAATTTTACACAACAGTTGGCTTATGTCCGAGTACTGAGGCAACTTCTCTCTCTAGATGCTGATGACTCCTGGTTTATAGGATCAAGAGTTCTGCCCAAATGGCAGAGATTCTAAAAACACAGGAAACCAGACCAGATCTGACTTTAGCCTGAGCCAGGAGATTTTGCCACCACGGCCTTTGCAGACTGGAAGGAGGGTGGCATGGGGGAGAAACTATGCCCTAATCCCTTGGAGCCTGTTCCTGGGGCCAGCTAGGTCCCAAACTATAAGTAGCTGTCCCTAACCTTCACCTCCTCCTCTTCCTCCACTGCCCTTCGGTTTCTTTGCTTCTCTGTTTTCTTACCCCCAGCCCCCAGCCTTCGTTCAATTACATCTTCTTCTGTGGATATGTATAGATACTAGCAACCTGCCTTTTACCTTAAAGCTTAAGTGAATAGGTTACCTCTTTCAGGGGTACTTCCTTGTTCATCCCTACCAATGAGTGTGCAAAGGAAGTTACAGATTATATAAATCCCCTTTCAGGTGCTGTTTGCCCATGGGGGAGTTTCAGTGGAGTGTTAGGTGCCCACTGAAACACGGGAATATGGGGACTGCAGAAATAGGCTGGCCATAGGCCGTCTTACCTGTGCTGCCTTCATCTTGTCTCACCTGGGGGGTGAGGTGGACTAGATATTTTCTTAGGTTCTTTTTAATGTTCAAAGAGTTCATGAGTCCGTAGTTCTACCCTATAACCCAGTCATGGCTAAGAGATTCATGGCCTCCCAGCAAAGACAAACCACATTGAAAGCTTGGCTTTAGAATTTAGGAAAAAACGAGCATAGTTCGCTAGATTTACCAGAAGTGGGGAATACATGTTGACAGCCATATTCAGCTCCCCCAATCACTTGGCAAGATTCTACTAAATTACCCTTGGCAGTGATATGTACACGTGTGGGTGTGTGTATTTGTGTTCCTGTATGATTTTTCTTTAAAGATCCGGGCTCCAAGATGGATGATCTGTTACCCACTGTGTTGGACTTATCTATGCAGGGAGTGTGCTGAGGGAAGCCAAAAAAAGAATCTGAAAACATAAGGAAGCTATAAAATGGGGAAATGTTTAGAAGCCAAAGTCCTGATTCCACTGTGAGATTTTCTGTTTGCTTTTTGTTCTGCGTGGGTGATGGTTCCTTATTTGGACCTTGAGGAAAGCTACTCCCTTAGCCAACATAGGAACATTAAAAATTGGACACCCAAGAGTTTTCAATTTTAGCAGGAGGAAGGGGTAGGCAAAAGTACCCACTTCACAAGCATCCTTCCCCCCGCCCCCCGCCGACCCCCAGTGATTCTGTCAAGGGACTTGGAAAGGCACACACCCTCCTCTTGAAACCCTGAGGAACACTCTCCTGTTCTGACATTTTTCTGAAGCGCCTGGCTTGATCACCTTGTTTCAGCTAATAACAGGGCCAGGTAATAAAGTGACAATAATGCCTGATGATCCAAGGGTTAATGGGGAGATGTATGCATTTGTTCAGGGTTTCATCGCCTGCCTTCATAAGATGATTACTACTGCTATAGGCATTTGTGACAGGAACACCTTTCTGAAAGACATCAGTCCTCCATAAATATACTTTTCTTATTGACAAGATGTCTTTTAACCCTAATAGTAATGGAAGAAGGCCAATAAATGAAACATTTACTGCATAACTTGCCTTATTTTGGGGTGGTGTACGATTCCTTTCTAGCCATCTCTAGAAGATGTTTTCAGCCTAATTTGCTCCCTAGAAATTTCACTCGCTACAGTTATACGTCTATGACGTTTTATTGCCTGAAGCCAAGTCTGCATAAGAACTTTCTTAAGATATACTTATCCTAATGCCAGGCTACAGGAACTGGGCTGCTTTATGCTGAATTATTTGTGCTACCCTGATATACAGGGCAGAGACTTCCTGATAGTCATTGCCATAGGGTAGGTCTAAATGTTTCTGAGAAGGGGGAAAAAGGCAGGAAAAAGGTGAAAAAAGTTTCATCTAGGTTGATTTGTACAAGTCTTTAGAATTAATAATTGGGTGTATATTTAACATATTAAAATGCCTCAGGTTTTTTCTTTCCTTTTTTTTTTTAAATAGCTTCAATGACTGCATCCTGTATTACAGGGCATTTTTGCCCACTCAAGCCCATTGCTATGTTCCAAATGTGATGGGTACCAAAGCATCTTCCACAAAAACATGGGCACTTTAAATTGAGACAGAGAGGATGTCAGCCAGCACTAAGCAACCTCACAAGGTGGCTTATGTCTTTTCAAGGGACAGAGCAGGGGAAATTTCAGGAGAGGACAATGCCATTTTTCCCCTTGTAATTTATCTAGGTGCGGGCTGACACACCAGCTCTGGCCAAAAGCATGATGGGATGGAGGAGGCAAACAATCCAAGAAACCCCTAGGTCCAGAGTGTGATGGTTTCAGCCTTGGCCCCCCTAGGAAGTCACAGCAGCATTGGCCGCGATCTCTTTGGAGATAGGACTAAATCTACATTGATCAAATCACCAGAGACTGGATTAGAATCAGCAACTCTCCTGCCTCCCTTGCAGAATCCCAAGTGTTTCTGTAAATTCCAAATTGCAAATTGGTATGCATGGATGATGTTTCCACTCATTTGGATGGGGGAAGAAAAGAAGGTTAAATGAACAAGTTCTGGGGTCCAGCATGAGCTTGGATCTCAGTATAGACAGCTGCCTGCAGCGCAGGGTTCAGCAGCAAGGAGAGAGGCTTCCGTTGACTGTCATCTTTAGCAAACTCGGTTTTCTTGATAGCCTGAGGGCACACTGTAAATACGTAGAGCAGGAGGGAAAGCATTAATCGTTATTTCTTAAAGGTTCCAGGATGCTGAGAGTGAGAGGTTATAATGACCTCCAAACCCCATAAGTAACACAGGTGCCCCTCCCATGGAAACATGGTGTTTCTCTATGCCTGTGTCCCCACATGCTGATTCTCCCACGCTTTCCAATGATGGCCTAGGTTCTGCATGGCCTGCTGACAGCTCAGGAATACTAGTATTGCACCCACCCTGCAAAGGGCTCTGCTCCTAAAGAAACCCAAGTCCTGGGCTGGAAAGAACCTGAAGGGGCCTCCAGGGTCCCACCACTCCTCTCCTTCCAGCCATAGTTCATCAAGGGCTGGAGTGAGACCCTCCAAGCCCTGCCAGGCCCCAAATCCCATCCCCACACCCCAACAACACAGGTAATGACTCTACCTGAAAGCCAGATGGGATATTTCTAAGGGAAGGATCTAATAATGATCTCTTTCAGTACTCTTTGAAGGAACCTCACATTCTCCTTTCCACAAAAAGCATCTTTCTAATGTGATCTTCTGGCTATTCATATTATATCATTGCTGATTGCAAAAGAGCATGTACCATAGAGTTCTTTTTTTAAAAAATGTGTAATTGTTCATTGAAAATATTTGGAAGGATATGCTCCAAAATGTCAACAGCATTCTTTTTTCCTAGATGATAGGATTTTGGGTAATTTTAACTTTCATTCTCATGCTTTTCTATGTTACCTTTTTTTTTTTTTTACAACTGGGCATGGATCATTTGCGTCATCCGAATAGAAATAATGCTCTTTCTATTTTAGGAAATAAACGCTTTGACTTTCTTCCTCCTTCTCTCTTATATCTATACCTCCCACACAAGTTGGGGATATTTTAAAGTAGCCATTGCTAACATTGCACCTAATTTATAATTTTAAACCTCTGTCAAATTTACTCTCATACTTTCAAAGCACAAGGAATGACACAAGATTCCATTTTACTCCTTTAATTTAAAAATAAATGATGGGCCAGGCACAGTGGCTCACGCCTGTAATCCTAGCACTATGGGAGGCTGACGCAGGAGGATGGCTTGAGCTCAGGAGCTTGAGGTTGCAGTGAGCTATGATGATGCCACTGCATTCTACTCTGGGTGACAGAGTGAGACTCTGTCTCAAAAAATATATATATAAAATAAAATAAAAATAAATGATGAACCCCACCCATCCAAAATGTGCTTGGAGACCTGCAAGCAGTTGTCACTGCAGCATCCTTGTCCTATAAGGCGACTGTCCTTCTGCAAAACCGTTTCTTATAGATTGTCCCACTTGCTTATTCTAACACCTTGTGAGATAGAGAGGGCAAATATACTTATCCCCATTTTACAAGAAAGGAAACTGAGGCTCCAAGAGATCCAGGTTGGCCCAGTGTCACACAGGTGGTGAGTGGGTGGCCAGGCCAGGACCAAAATTCACGTTTCCTGATTCCCAGTCCAGGTCTTTTTTGCTACTGGATCCTGAGCAACCCGACAACAATCACCGTCACAACTGACTTTTCCCTGACATTGTGGGGTTCTAAAGGGGATCTTGGCAGAAACATAAATAGATTCCTTTGAAGCAGAACCTGCACCCAGCCCCAGCTACGTTGTGAGTAGATGACGTTTGTCTTCAAGGGCCGTCCCTCCCTCCCTCCTTATCCTTCTTCTGTGATGCCCACAGCTCTCTCCCTCTTCCTCGCCCCCCCACGCCGAAACAGTGCCCTTTACTTTGCCCCAGGGTGCCTCAGCCTCGGCACTATTCACATTTTGGACTGAATACCTCCTTGCGTGGGCGGCTGTCCCGCGTGAGCGCGGCTGCATTGGGCAGCATCCCTGCTCTCCACCCACTAGTTGCCAGTGGCAACCCTGCCCCTCTCCCTGGCAGTTTTGATAATAAATGATGTCTCCAGCAGGTTTTGGTGGGGGGGTGGAGGGGTGTAAAAACACCCTCAGTGGAGAACCACTGCTCTACATGGGGACCCTCTCTCTGGAAGAAATATAACAAACTTCAGATTCACGTTAGTAAGGCAGATCTCTGCTTGGTGAAGGGGGCCACCACCCCTTCTCCCCTCCCCCAACCCCCCTACCCAGCGCTGGTGTCTGTATCAGGATGGCCTGGGGAGTTTTTGCAAACTGTGCCCCCCTCCCCCACTGAGAACCTATACCCTCACCAGGATTCAAATCTTGGCCTTGGCATGTAGTGACCTTGGGCCCATCCAGAAATCATTTTGACTCTCTTCCTTATCTGTAAAACAGGGTTGTAATATCTACGTCTGAGTGTTGTCATGAGGAGTCAGCGAGACTGTGAAGGAACACGTACAATCGCCTTGACTTCCGCAGGGTTCAAGGGCAGTTTCCCTTTCTTGCCACCCCCTCCAGACAGGGGTGGAATACCAGGAGTTAGCCCAGTTCTGGCACCTTGGGAGGGCTTGGTGAACCTTAGCTCTTACTTGTCACTGTTACTCTCTCTTTTCCAGCTACTCCTCTCAAGAGCAGCTGCATTATGAAAAGGAAAGGTGTGGCTGGGTGAGGTAGCTCTCCCCTGTAATCCCAGCACTTTGGTAAAGCTAAGGCAGGAGGATCCCTTGAGGCCAGGAGTTGGAGACCAGCCTGGCAACATAGCAAGACCTTGTCTCTACAGAAAATAAAAAAATAAAAATTGCCGGGCGTGGTGGCTCACGCCTGTAATCCTAGCACTCTGGGAGGCCGAGGCAGGTGGATTGCTCAAGGTCAGGAGTTCAAAACCAGCCTGAGCAAGAGCGAGACCCCGTCTCTACTATAAATAGAAAGAAATTAATTGGCCAACTAAAAATATATGTAAAAAATTAGCCAGGCATGGTGGCGCATGCCTGTAGTCCCAGCTACTCGGGAGGCTGAGGCAG
>CAUYRT010102064.1:0-57454 GCA_963574885.1 Lepilemur ruficaudatus
CAATTAATTTCTTTCTATTATTAGTAGAGACGGGGTCTCGCTCTTGCTCAGGCTGGTTTCAAACTCCTGACCTTGAGCAATCCGCCCGCCTCGGCCTCCCAGAGTGCTAGGATTACAGGCGTGAGCCACCGCGCCCGGCCAAGACAACATAGTATTAACACAAACATAGAGACATAGACCGATGGAACAGAACGGAGAACCCAGATACAAAACCGATTCACATATAGCCAACTGATCTTTGACAAGCAGACAATAATATGCACTGGGGAAAAGAAGGCCTGTTCAATAAATGGTGCTGTAAATATTGGATAGCCACACAGAGAAGAATGAAACATCTTAATCATTTTAAAATATATAGTATGTAGGGTTAACTACGTGTACATTGTTATGCAAACAAATCTCTGGAACTTTTTAATCTTGCATAATTGAAACTCTATATGGCCTCTAAAGCTCTATATTTTTTTTCTCCTCTCCCCCTAGTTCCTGGTAACCATCATTCTGTTTTCTATTTCTAAAAGTTTGACTATTTTATAAAACTCATAGAAGTGAAATCTTGTAGTATTTTCTTTTTTTGTGTCTAGCTTATTTCACTTGGCATGATATCCTCAAGATTCATCCATGTTGTGATATATGACAGTATTTTCTTTTTTCTTAACACTGTAATATTCCATTGTACCACATTTCCTTTTTCTGTTCATCCATTAAAGGACATTCCAGTGGTTTCTACCTCTTGGCTATTGTGAATAATGCTGCAACAAATATAAGTGTACAGATATCTCTTCAAGATCCTGTTTTCAATTATTTTGGATAAAAACCCAGAAGTGGAATTGCTGGGTCATATGGTCATTCATGTTTAACTTTTTGGGCAACCTCCATACTGTTTTCCATAATTGCTGCACCATTTTTTATCCCTACCAACAGTGCACAAGCATTCCAATAGCTTCATATTCTCCCCAACCCTTATTGTTTTCCATAAAGTCTGAAATACTTACTCTTTGTCCTTTTAAAGGAAAAAAAAAGTCTAATTCCTGCTTGGAGACATAGAAAAAAAATGATAAGACTTTAAAACCAGAAGCAATAGAAAGTGTGAGTGCTGGGAGCTGGAGTGACGGTGCAGAGTCCTGGGGGAAGAGAAAACTACTTTTCACTAATCTAATTTATAATGACTTACATTGGTTGATATTCAATTCAGAAAAATAACGAGAAGAGGAGCCGTAGATCGTAAGAAACACTGGGCTTAGATTTCCCTCATGGCTCAGTTATCATCTAATTGTATGAGTTTCAGAAAGTCTCATTACCACCTGACCCTTAGTTTCCTCACTTGAATGTGGTCTCTATGATTGAGTCTGGACTTGTAAAAATGTTGGGGTTTTTTCAACTCCTGAATTTAGGACTAGAAACTTACAGAGTGACTTAACAAGAATGATTTACATGAAAATAGTTCTTAATGTTCATGCTTAGATGTTCATCTCTAAAGCATTAAAATTAGAGACAATTATTACGATCATAGCACAGGAAGAAATTATGGAACTCTATTATACTACACCCTAAATTTAATGTGGACTTTATTTTCAGAAAACATAGCATCATTAGAAGAAATCTAGACCAGCGTTTCACAGTAGCTGCACTTAGATTGAGTCATTAATCATTTGTTTGTGTTAATTCAACAGTGTGGAAAAGTCTATATGGAGGCATTTGAACCTTCTTAAATGCTCTAATGTGAAGAAAGATATTATTAAAGAACCAAATGTAAAATTTCATGAATATTCAGTTGATATAGACACTCAATAAAAGATATGATTAAAACATCAAACAATAGACTCTTTAGATTCAGGTTATACACGGTGGTGTCAAAAGCCAAGCATGATTTAGTAACTAAAACGCAATTGTTTGCCAGTGAATGCCTAGTGAGAGTATCCATAACTGCAAGGCCAAATGTTCAGATTCATGCTTTTTTTGTCTTTTCTCTTTTTTTTTTATTTTCTGAGAGCTATTAATCATATGCCCTCAATATGCAGTATTCAATCCATTTTGTTAGCCTTTTATCATTTTAAGCAGTTACAGATTATGTCTCCATTGAGTGTGCTAGAAATGTCCTTATGTTGCACCAGCCCATGCTTTATGAGATAAACAAATGAGTAATTCAAGCTTTGTAGCAGGTTCGTGTGTCACATAAGAGCTCAGTAATAATTTTTGAATTGTCTGCCAATGCACATTAAATCAAAGTGTCTATCTGAAACAGTAGTAGTATTTCATGAGTTGTATAGAACAGTTCCTTATCCTATCTCTACAAACTCTTTTATTTTTTTTCCTTTTTGGTTTTACTAGGATGATTGGGGTGTAAGGTACAAAAGTTTAACTTAATCTTCAAGTTAAGGTCAAGGCACTGGAATCTAAATGCTGGATTTTTCATTCTTATCGTCTTGAAAGTTTAGTAGGTTATGCATATAGACAGCATATCCCTGGCTGATGGGCTATTGTTAATTACTTTTCCTGAGGTTTTAGAAAGTGATAATAAATCTAAGTTGTGCAAAAATCAATAACATTACTTCAGTTATGAAATAATATTTTCTGGCCTTCTAAAACAGTGATTTCCTGAATGTAAATGTGTTTGCATCCATGTGTGTGAGTTATGTGTGTGTGTACATGTGTGCACGCACGTGTACTATTTCCACAGACTGGAATAAAGTTAGATAAGGTTGGTGATACATTTTTTCCTGTGGCAAAACTCTTTATTTGACTCTATGGTCAAAGTGGGAAATATCTTCAGAAACATCATTCAAACCTATTGCTTTGGGAAATCACGTATAAGCAATCATGGGCATCTTCAAATCAAACTAACTAATGTTCCCTTTAGAGACATTATTTTGTTATTTTTAACAGCATTTTTACGCATTTGTCATTTCTTCATGGAACAAAATGATCATGAAAAGGAATATTATTAATTTGTGATGCTGATTACATTCCATTTCAGCTGATTAAAGCCAGCTGGGAAACAGTACCCCGATGCTGTTTATAAAAATCATGACTGGCATGTGCAAAGTTCATAAAAATCCTTAGCAATTTGTTAAATAATGTGCCAGGTGATAGCTATATGTTTGTAATATTTTAGAAAGTTCAATCTTTCATTCATCAACCTTTCAATTACCTTAAAAACTTATGCCAGAAGGGCAAAGCTGTTTGACCTGCTTATAGATATTACAAACTGTTTCCAGTTACAGTTGCAAAGCACACTATTTCTGTTGACCGCTGTGTTCAACATTTTATTGAGACCATTTTTCTTTCACTCTTGAATACCTAGGTAGTTACTTATGATAGTCATTTCAAATTTTTATTCTTGCTCTAATTTTTTTAAATGAGCTCATACTTTTTCAGAATTTTGCTCAATGATCAGCCAGTGACAACTATAATATGCTAAAGTTATAACATCAGAAGAATCAATAGAGATTAAGAGGGAAAAATGCCTTTTAAAGGTATTTATCTTGTGTGCTAAACCCCAGATAAATTATAAGGTGCAGCAACTGTCAATCATAATTTGCTAGACTTAGTTTCTAATAGTTCTATAATGAAACACACAGGGGTTAGAGACAGTGATATTGCTATCAAGCATCACTAAACAAAAGTCTCAATTAGTAAGATTTAGCTATTTCTTATTAATTTACTTTTAAAAAGAAGTTCTGTTTGATAATGTGTCATGTATCAAGGTATTCGGAGCAGAATAGAGAACAAGATGTATGCAATGCTATCCTTATGGGTCTTTTAACCTAACACTGAAGTTATATACACTAAAAAAAATTTATAAAAATAATCAATTCGTCTTGTGATAAGCATTACAAAGGGAAAATTCAGAGTACAATGAATGAGATTAATAAGGCTTAAGAATCCTTGAAGGTTTTCTTGAGGAAATATAATTTAAACCAAGACTGAATGAAGGGGATTTGATTGATCAGGAAGAGGAAAAAGGGTATTTCCAACAGAGGGAATACTGTGTGTAAATCTGTAAAGATGTTCAGGGCATTGGAATAATAGAGATGGAAACATTGTGGTTAAATTAGAGCTAGCAATGGAAGGAGTCAGACAGTGGCACAAAGTAAAGCTGCCTCAGTAAGTGGGGAGGGAATGGTGATCACGTAGGAGTGTGTAAGGCACCTTCCTGTACTTGGACTTTATGATAAAAGCAATACAGCCATTGCAGAGTGTTAAGTTGGAGAGTTGCATGATTGGATTTGTGCTTTAAAATATCACTCTGGCAGCAATATGGAGAATTAGTTGGGAAGAGTGGAGATGAACATTGGATTAAGAGAAACCAGGCAAAAGCCTATTTTCTGTAAACCAGAGAAGATGTTCCAGTAGCTTTGATTATCAAGAAGCCACTGGAGATGGAGAGAAAAGGCTGTGCTGAAGAGCTGTTTGAAAAGAAAAATGCCAAAGATTAATTGGATATTGGAGTAAAACGAGAGAAATATCCAGGACAACATGCAGGTTTCTGGTTTGAGCAGCAACAGCATTGATGGCGATGTCACTTACTGAGTTAGCCATGAAAGAAGAGCAGGACACAGAAAAGATCCATAATTGCATTTTGGACAAGCAAAGTTTGAGAATCCTGAAAAAAACAGCCTAGTGCAGATGTCTAGTAGATAACTAGAGCTAAGTGGAAATGTCTTGCATTCAGATTCCGTCCTGGTAGCCATTCATAGCACCACTGGCAGTAGAATCCTTGGGATTGGATGAGATCCACCAATCTCAAAGAGAAGGGGAACGTCTAGAGAGAAGAGATCAAGGCTGAACACCAAGTCATGAGGAACTCTAACCTTTAAGGTCAAATGGCAAAACAAGGTATGAGTTTTAGGTATCATTTAGTAACAAATATAATTAGCAAGATATGCTTAACATAGAACATTAAAATCACACATTCAATATATATTTTATCATCATCAATAAAGTCCTATATTTTCAGCAGGATAAATAAAATATTTCTGACTTTAGCTTAGTCATAGCTTCTAAAGCTTCAGGTAATTGTTGGCAAAATCAAAGACAGCTCCACTGTATGTGCATAGGCAGAGTAGGTTATCATCACTTGAGCAGACATTTCTGCTAAGGATCATTTTCAACGAAATAGAAAACAGAGTTCTGATAGAATGAGGCAATAGATGAGTGAGTCTCGATAGAGTTCAGGAAATAGTTAAAATGTTTATTACTAGTGCGGGGCTCTGGGTAGCCTGCAGCATGAGGACACTGAGCACATGGGAATAAAGGGAAGACACCGATGCCAGTAAGACTTCTAGGAGATGGAAAAGCTTGGAGATAAATTTTGCCAACTGGAATTTTAATTCAAGGATAATTTTTTAATAGTATTGGTAGATTTCTTCTAGTCCTCCCTAAAACCATAAAGCACTAAATAGTTGCGTTATTTAATCTATCCCAAAGCAACTCTTTACTTTAAAAAAAGAAAAAGAAAAGAGATTAAAAAAAAAATACTTTATATAATTGTAAAGGAAGGATGAAGCCTGAGTGCTGGGCAAGGTAAAATTGAGATCCTACATTTCCCCATTTTTCTCTTTTGCCCGCATGATCCTAATAGGAGTTTACGGGTAAATGGTTGGTATGAGTTGAATCATGACTGCTTCTGAAAGTCCTCATGCCTAAGTATGTCTCTTTTTAAGGAGGGCAAAAAATTTGTTTCCCCTCCCCCTCAAAAACAGTTTGGTCATTTTAGTCTCTGTTGGGCCTTCAAGAATCCAAGTTGGCTCATGGGTTGAGCCACTTACTCCTCTTGGCTTTAGAAACAATTTAATCAGTCCTAATTTTAAAGTTGCCATCCCATGGTTTATGAATTTTACCTGGAGTGGTTATAAGTGTTCAAATTTCCTGGTGTGACTTCGGCCTTCTTCTGAGACAAATGTCCACCAGTGGTCCCTGACAGGTGAATTGCTGAGTACCGTCACGATACATTCCTGACACTGCCTGCAAACTATGGACCAGATATCAGGGTTCTAGTTAAAACTAACTAGAGTTGTGCTTCCCAAACTATAGTTATGGTTAAGATCTTTATGGAAATGTTTAAAAAGGTTTAGAGGGAGAACCAGTATTAAGAAAAAATAAAGTCCTACCTTTAAAATAAATTCCTTTATTAAGCAGAGTTAAAGAGTTTTTCATTTTTACTTGAACATTTTAGAGTCTTTAACACATCCATATGTATTATAAGTTTCTAAAAGATAGCTTCAGTATGCATTTTTTCCAGCTTTCCCCCCCACCAATGGTAGAATGAGCCCTGCTGAACATTTCCTAGAATTAGTGCTTCCTGCAATACAGTAGAAATGTTGAGTTAGCCATAAAAGAGCCTAGGCACTTCTTAATTGGCCTAGTTCTGGAATTCTGCTCAATTAAGATTTTCTGTATTAGGTAGTGACTAATTGACTCAGTCAGAGTCTCATTTTTGAAAAGTCAGAGTGGCAGTGTTAGAAAAAAGTCACAAGTAAGTGGAGATATGGAAAGTAAGAAAAGTAGAGTAAAAAGAAAAAGAAAGAAAGAGAGAGATAACTAGGTAATGAAAATGGTGGAATCCCAGTTTGGGGAGAAACAGGTAATCTCTTCTGAGAGTGTAGCAAGATGCATCAGTTACCAAGGTCCTCTTAGATCATTCCTGCTGCCACTTGGATTGTGAATGATGATTAACCCTGGCCCAGCTCTCCCTGAGGCCCAGTTGTAGAGCTATGGACAGTGGTCTATGCATCACAGCTTCCCTCTGCATCCTTCTCTGACCTAACCAACCCTGTTTCTTTCCTTTGGAACCTAAACTGTTGACGCGGCATAACATCCTGGACAATGGCAGAGATTCCCTCAAAGAACAATAGAGTAAAAAAAGAAGGAGGTATCATTCTTCCTTAAAGCTCCTTGTAGTATTAGGTTGTTTGTTTTCATGTCTGACAGTCTTTTAAGATATTTAGCGCTAAGAATTTGCTTGTATTTATCCCTTTCATATTTCTAGATAAGACCTTGTGGATAAATGCAATTTGAATAAAGTAATCTTATGCCTTTTCTGCCAAGTATAACAGAAGTTTCAACCACACAAAAGCTTTTCTTCTAACCTTTCAGAATATTATACCATCTTTATTTTACATACTTCAGGAGATTTCACATGTGACTGAAAAAGAGGTAGAGTAAGCGTTGGAAAAATTGGTAAGCTGTAGTTACAGAAAAAAAAAATCACATGTATGTCAATCTCTGTGTCACTTTTTATTAGAGAAAGGCAATCTTCAAACCATCTGGCCCACTTTGCTAGTCTCCCAGCTGAGTCTGATGTCTGATCTTTCTCTGTCTCGGACTAATCCTGTTTGTAACTACATGGCTGGCCCTCCAGGCAGAGCTGATAGTTCTCTCCTCTGTACTTCTAATGACAACTATGTACACATCTCCACTAAAATACACTATTACATTGTTATTACAGTTATGTGTTTATATATTTGTCTTTCCCATGAGATTATGAGATTCTTAAGGCCTAGAGTACTGTCTTACTTGTCTTTGTATCCACAAGGCCTCACAGATGTGGAATGCATGAATATGATTAATGCAGCCAAAAAAAAAAAAAAACTCTTTGGATATCTTAATTCTGCTAAATATGTAATGCATAATGTTTTACCTTTTAAAAGTCCCTCTTTTAAAATGAGAGAAAACTGATCACATTTCCTGTAAGTGTTCTGTTGGATAGAGCAATAACTTACAACCATACTCATAGTTTGGCCAATTGGGTGGATTTTTCTTTAATACTCATCTATTTAAATCATTCCCTAAATAGCACAAAAGTAACATAGTGTTAAATTTAGTTTCTTTTCTTTTATAGAAATCCAAGTAATAATTTTATAATTTTCCCTTTAAATAATATAGGGTACGTGTGGCAGATAAGAAATAGCCTGAAGTTAACAGTTTTGAATATAAGTTCTATAGTCACTTTTGACTGAGTCATTGAGCAGTTGCCTTTATGGTTATGTATTTTATTAGGAAATCTAAAGTAATTCTGTGTATCATTTTGTATTATGAAATTTAGAATCAAGGTGGGGCTACTTTTTTTCAATAACAAGCCTATAAACTCAGTCCTATTTTGATTGAAATTTGAATTTAGGTCCTTCTGGGTATCTGAGCAGCCATTTTTTCCCTACATCTTGATCATTTAATCAAAAGGGAATATTCTGAATCCATTTTCGTTTTGCCTAAAATTAACAGTGAGGCTTCAAGCAGATGTTATGAGAGATTGGAAATAACTGCTAAATAAAAAAAATAGCAAGAGACTGCTGCAGTCTAGCAAGAAAATGGCAAAGTAAACAACCAAATAAAAACAAAATTTAGTAAGCATCCACTGTGAGTATCTTTTAATAGCTTTATTTGGAATGATTCAGGTTTTGATGGTTTGTGAAAGGAATAATCATGAATGAAATTCAGACCTCAAATATTTATGCTTTTTAAAAAAGAGCCATAATCTTTAAGGTCTTTTAAGAGCTTAATATTCTTGTGTTGGGTTTTATTTTTGCTGAAGCCAGAGCGATAAAAATAAACCAGTTGCCATCACTTCTAACCTTGAAATGTGTATGGCCATTTAAATACCACAAAGCCAGAAGAGCAGAACGGCCCATTGAAACTGTACTGCAAAATAAGCAACATTATATGCCTGATATTTATTTTACAAAGAAATACATGAGGTAAT
Organism: Lepilemur ruficaudatus; assembly: GCA_963574885.1. NCBI lineage: Eukaryota > Metazoa > Chordata > Mammalia > Primates > Lepilemuridae > Lepilemur > Lepilemur ruficaudatus. Next base: position 8,699 of record CAUYRT010102064.1, read on the forward strand.
CATACATAGGGATATTTCAATACGAATAAAGAATTTCTTTTGTAAATATACATTGTAACACTTATATATTCTTCTAAAAGTATCTCAATAACATGATAAAAAGTATAAGGAATGTCAATTCACTGTCAAGAAAAAATAAATATATCTTTGTATAGATCTGGGAAGGGACCAGAGTGGGAACGCTAGTATACAATTTCCAATTCATGAATGCTTTTAAAATAAGCATGCATTTCCAAAGAGTTGTAAATATAGTCACACTATTTACTGTTCTAATTAATCGATCTCCTGGGAAGGCAGTATGACTAGTGGTTCAGAGCTCAGTCTCTGGAGCCAGACTGCCTGGCTTTTAGTCCTAGCTCTGCTGTGTAACACCTACTTGGACTTAGAAAGTTAATTAACCTTTCTTTGCCCTTGTTTCCCCCTCCATAAAATGAGAATGACAATAGATGCCTACTTTAGAGTATGGAACAGTATCTGACACATAGTAAGCACTCAGTAAAGTTTAGCTAACACTATACTTTTTTGCTCATCTGTCATGTGGTATTTGTTTCTGACAGTCAGAGGCATGGCAGTGTGCCATGCACATCCAAACAGGGGGAAAGTGGGCATCTGTGAAGTCCACTAAAGCCGTAGCTTCTCACTGATGCAGGGAGCTGCTGTTGAAGGCTACTCCGCTGTAGTGTTCATCACCATTGAGTGTCACTAGCACACTGAAGTTCTTTGTGTCAAAACAGCTCCACAAGTGCTAGTGTGGATTTTGGCCAACATTGTACCATGGTGGGTACCAAATGTGCATATCTTTATGCTCAGTACTTTATTTCTCGCATATTTTCACATCTCGGGACTATTCATGTGCCATTCGGGGCTGACTCTGTGGTCCATCAACTCATGGACCAGCACTTCCACCTCCCTCCCCTCCTTAGGAATCTACCTTAAAAATTAGCTGTCTTTTCCCTTTAAGTTCTCAAACACCAAACATCTGCTAATATCCCTTTTGGAGCCTAAACAACAAAGATGCTCTCCAATGTCTCTAAAGAAAAGCTGTCTTTAATTCCAAAAGGGTATCTGTAGTAGACTGTTATGTTAATTAATATGTCCTAATGAATCTCAGATCTTAGTATCCATGTCCTTGGTGTAGTCCCCTCCAACACTGACTCTGTGCTTGCCCACGTGACTAGCTTCGGCTAAAAGGACATCAACAAACACAACAGGGGCATAGATTTGATGAGTGCTTGCCCACTGGAGCTTGCCCTCTTAGGGAAGCTGTCTCAAACTGAATACATTCATTAGGTGAGCCCAGGCAAAACCAGAGGAAATGTCCAGGCAGTCCACACTTGCTTTACCCCTTTATTTGGGGTAGTTTGTATGCAGCAAGAGATAATTGATACAATGTCAATGCTACTATTTCTAGCTGAAAGCTAACCTACTTTCAAATACATGTCTGAAGTGAAGAGAAACACACACACACACACTCTTTTACTGTTTGGTAGCAGATATTGTTATACTTGGCTCGGAAACATGTTTCATAGGAAGCACATTTTCTAGTTATATTAGTCAAAACATACCAATGACATTACATATGTATGATATACTCCATCAAAGATTTAGTAAATACCCAGGAAAAGATTTTACTGGGTATTAAGAAAAGCTCATCTTAAGGAAAATATGTGAAAAAAATTAAATGGATATTAACAATTAAACATCTTCAAATGAACATATACTTCAGGAATAGGTGTTTCCCACTTGGAAGCAGCTAAGTGTACTGCAGTGACTGCCTGCTGTGAAGTTTGGTGGTCATAGGTTTAAATCTTGCCATCTCCATTTGCTAGTGTTTTTTTTTTTTTTTTTTTGACTCAGGGAGAAATAATAGGCTTTTCTGAGCTTTAGTTTCTTTATTACAAACCAAAGACTGTATTATCTTATTTATAAGATTGTTGTAAGTAGTAGACAATGATTACATAAGGCATGTAGTAAAATATTGGACCTCAATGTATTAGTATTAATAATTATTCTGTATGTTCCGCCTTCTCTCTTCTTGCCATTACCAGTTTTTAGTTTTGAGGCAATCTAGACATTACTTTAAATGAATCCACTTGAAAGAGCTGCTGTTTGAAAGTGAAATTCGGAAAAAAATGGAAAATCTAACTTGTCTCTCTCTTTTGAAGACTACACATGACCAGTACATATACCCCACTCACTAATCACCCATCCACAAATGTCAAGACATTGATCAACAGTGGTACAGGATGAGACAACAGTAATGATGAAATTTCAATAGCCCGTGTGATTATGACCCCAGGAAAAGCAACAGTGATCATTTTCTCTGCAGCTCACTCCTATTCATACTTGTTAGGTCATTTCCAATGAATAGTGATGCTTAGCTCTGTGTTTCATATAGCCCCCTCCTATGTTTGCATTTTAATCTTACCACTTGTTCAGATTTCAGAGCAAAATATGTCTCCATTTATTCTCTCCTGCCTTTGCCAGACACTTCCTCTATTTATGGTGATTTTCTTTTTTTCTTTTCTTTTTTTTTGCTTAAGTGCACATTTGTTCCCTCAATCCTGACATGATACTTCTTTCAAATATCTTAAAACAAATAAGATGAGTGTGCTTTGTAGGGTAGAGGATTCTTCAGTCAGTTGTATTTGTTTGTTTTATTTTCTAAAAAGGATTATAAGATTCCCACTCAAAATTCCTCATGAATATGTTCCCTGAAAAGACACATTTTTTTTTTTTAAATTGCTAGCCAAGGCGCTAATGAGAACCTTATTTGTCTTTCCCTTGTTTCATAAATTGATTCAAATAGAGCTGACCTTTCAATCTCATGTAATAGCATCTGCGAGAGCATTTTTGGTCATGATTAAGGGACGATTTCATTTGCAGACAGTAGATGAGATTTGAACTTATTACAACTACTCACAGGACAAAAAATGTTTATTTAAGGCTGCACATGAATACACCAAATTAATTTAACATAATATCTTAAATATACCAACCCTGTTATTGTTACGTGAAAGATAGATAGCATCAAAGGATACAAGGGGAAGCCATTCTGAAGAATGACTGTCACATAAGCAACCATATGGCAGCTTCCATGACCTCATGCATTCTATTCTGCTTCTGGTATCAGTTGTCACCCCATGGAGGTTCCAGTTAGAGAATGATCTGGAGTCACTCACAGACTCATTAAGAGAGATGTCATATCTTATAATTTGGATCCCTTTCAGTGTCAAACACAATATTTCACATTTAGAAGGTGCTTAGTGCATACTTATTCAATGGTTAACTATCTTACTATGGCTTTAGTAACTTTACTTTTCCAATTATCACAACCTGGTTGTCAGCTTTCACAAATGGTTCATATCAGTGTCCTTGGTTGTGAATGTTTGGGTTTGTGGGCTCTCTACATATACCTTTACCTGAAGAGACCAGAGCCCTTACTAGGGCATCCGAGGCCTTCTTTAATTTTTTGTTTACTAACTTCTATAGTCATATTTCCTACAGGAACCTTTTGTTTTCATCCAAGGAGAGCTAATTGGTTGGGCCATTTCCTCCCTATAGAATGTTCTCCTTCTCTATATTATCAGGTAAAATTGCATTCCTCATTCAAGGTCCTGGGAGATGGCACTACCTCCAGCAGTATCTCAGCATGTGGTGGGGGTGGTGAAAATGGGGGTGGACAAGACTTTGGCTGAGTGTATTTGAAAAACAGACATAGTAGGGCTTAGAGCCAGAACACAGGACATCTAGCTTTATCTTAAATTGGTATGAGAGTTAAACTAAGAAAAATGGAGTCAAAATGTCAAGGCATCTTGGAGGAGGTGAAATCTAGAGGGGTTCTGGTGAAGTACAACTGTGGCCTTACCAAAGAAGACCACTAAGAGGGGCATGGCATGGCATCAGGGTAGGTGCTCACTCAACAAGGGTGGTAGGATAGAGTTGGCAGGATGCTACAGATAGGCTCCTGGACTTTTGTCTGGTCTCGACTTACTCCAGACCTGTATTTTAAGAGAGAGTGATAGCCTGTGGGCTACTGTAACATTGCACAATTGCTAGAACATCGATTTCTCTCCTGGGCACCTTGAAATTTTAGGTAATACATTCCTCACTGGATATGTGTTTTGATGTATGCATGTCGTATCTCTCCTGCTGTCCTTTAAGGTCCTGTGTCAGGGAGTTTGTGCCATACTTACCTTTCTGAACTTCCCTCAGCTCTCCAACCACACATTCACAAACACATACACACTCCCAAGACAGGTGGTATTCAAAATACCTTTATTGAAGTAGTGAGAGAACCAATGAATGAGTGATTCACTTGGATGACAACCGCACCCTTAGCTGGGACTCAAGCATTACAAAAGTGATCCATGTAACCTAAAACATTTGTATACCTTAATATTTTGAAATAGGAAAAAAATTAGAAGGAAAAGAAAAGAAAATTGGCATTTCTTGTTGGTAGAGTCTTAGAAAGTTCAAGATCTAGTTATTCTGAAATGGCAAACAATATCATGAAGTTACTGGTACCATTTTATACAGCATATGGTGTACATATATATATGAACAGGCTGAGAAACTCTGCATTAGAGTAATATTAATTTGAATTTCTTGATTTGACAGTTTTATTTAAATTTAATTTATAAAATATATGATTTTACATTTATTTAAGAGCAATATGATTAATTTTATACCTAATTTATTAGGTGTATATATATTCATTATCATAAAATAATTTTCAACATTGGACATTCATGATAATTTTTTTCTTAATACAAATGTGACAAAGACTGCTCTGCAGAAAGTATGCTGTTTTTGTCTTCTTCTCAAAAAAAAACCCAACTTAATATGATATCCTATAATAGGAGTAAAATTAAGCTTAAAATAAATCTATCAGGACCACATTAAATGGGCAACTGCTGCATTTTTTTTAGGCTTAGGTAATCAATACTATTTTTTTTTTATTTCAAAAAATGAAATAAATAGTTTAAATGTTTCTGGTTACATGGATCACTATTATAATACTTGAGTCAGGACTACAGCGTGCCCATCACCCAAATAATATTCATGGCACTGGTCAGGTAGTTTTTCACTCATCCCCTATTCCCCCCACCTGGTTAATTTCCACTGAGTTTTACTTCTCTCTGTGCACATGCATGCTCGTCAGTTAGTTCCAGTTTAATAGCCAGTATATGTGGTATGTGTTTTTCCATTCTTTAGATACTTCACTTAGGACAATAGTCTCTGGTTCCATCCAAATTGTTCCAAAAGGTATTAATCCATCCTTTCTTATGGCTTAGTAATACTCCATGGTTTACGTATACCACAATTATCAATCCACTCATGATTCAATAAGCAATTGGGTTGCAACTGTGAATTGTGCTGCAAGAAACATTTTAGTGTAGATGTCTTTTTGATAAAATGATTTCTTTCCCTTTGGGTAAATACCCAGTAGTAGGGTTGCTGGGTCAAATGATAGGTCTACTTTTAGATCTTTGAGGAATCTCCACATTGTTTTTTACAGATGTTGTACTGATTTGCAGTCCCACGAACAGTGTATAAGCGTCCCTTACTGTCTAAATCTACACCAGCATCTATTGTTTTTGGACGATTTAATAAAAGGCATTCTAACTGGGGTAAGGTAATAGCTCATTGTGGTTTTAATTTGCACTTCAATGATGATTAGTAACATTGAGTATTTTTTTCAGATGTTTATTGGCCATTTGTCTATCTTTTGAAAAGCTTCTGTCCGTGTCTTTTGCTCACTTTATAATGGGGTTGTTTGTTTTTTCTTGTTGATTTGCTTGAGTTTTTTGTCAATTCTGACTATTAGCCCTTTATCAGATGTGTAGCTTGCAAATATTTTCTCCCATTTTGTAGGCTGTGCATTTACTCTGTTGATTATTTTCTTAGCTATGTGGTAGCTTTTTAAATTTAATCAAGTCCCACTTATTTATTTTTGTTATTGCTGTAATTTCCATTGGGGTCTTAGTCATAAGTTCTTTGAGTAGGCTTATAGCTAGAAGGGTTTTTACCTACATTTTCCTTTAGAATTCTTATGGTTTCATGTCTTATATTTAAGTCTTTTGTCCATATTGAATTAACTTTTCTGAGGGTTGCGAGATATGGATCCTATTTCATTCTTCTGTATGTGGCTATCCAATTTTCCCAGCGCTATTTACTGAAAAGAGATTATTTTTCCCAGTGTCTGTTGTTCTCTGCTTTGTCAAAGACCAGTTGGCTATATGTGGAGCATTTTATATCTTGGATCTCCATTCTCTTCCTTTGGTCTATGTTTCTGTTTTTTGTGCCAACACCACACTGCTTTAGTTACCATTTAACCTGATAGTATAGTTTAAGGTCTGGTAATGTGATGCCTCCAGGTTTATTCTTTTTGCTTAAGGTTGTTTTTGCTCTCTAGGCTCATTTTTAGTTGCAAATGAAGTGTAACATTATTTTTTCTAGGTCTGTGAAATGTGATGTTGGCATATTTAGGGGGATTACATTGAATCTGTAAATTCACTATGGTTACTATGGACATTTTAATAATGTTGATTCTACCGATCTATGTGCATGATGTGTTTTTCCATTTGTTTGTGTTATCTGAAGTTCTTTCCTCAGTGTTTCACAGTTCTCTTTGTAGTGATCTTTCACCTCCTTCGTTAAATATATCTCTAGGTATGTTATTTTCTTTGTAACTATTGTGAATAATATTGGGTCTTTAATTTGACTCTCAGCTTGACTGTTATTGATGTATAGAAATGCTACTGGTTTCTCTACATTGATAATGTAGTCTGAGACTTTGCTGAATTTTATTTATCAATTCCAGGAGTCTCTTAGTGAAATCCTCATGGTGTTATAGGTATAAGATCATGTCATCAGCAAAAAGAGATAGTTTGACCTCCTATTTTCTGGTTTGGATGCCCTTTATTTCTTTATATTGCCTGACTACTCTGGCTAGTACTTCCAGCAGTATGTTAAATAGAAATGGTGACAGTGGGCACCCTTGTCTTGTTCCAGTTCTTAGTGGGTATGTTTTCAGGGTTTTCCCATTCAGTGTAATGTTGGCTGTGGGTTTGACCTATATGGCTTTTATAATTTTGAGATATATTCCTTCTATTCCTAGTTTGTTGAGGTCCCCTTAGCACTTCTTTTGCTGAATGCCATAGATCGTGATAGTTTGTGTTCCCTTTGTCATTCCGTCGAAGGAATCTTTTGATTTCCACCTTAATTTCATTCTTGACTCAATGATAATTCAGCATCAGGCTGTTCATTTTACATGACTTTGTGTACAATTGAATATTTCTCTTGGAATTGATTTCTAGTTTTATTCTGCTATGGTCTCAGAGGATATATGGTATGATTAGTTTTTTGAATTTGGTGAGACATGTTTTGTGGTCTAAAATATGATCATTCTTGGAGAATGTTTCATGTACTGAAGAGAAGAATGTATATTCAGTAGTGTTTGGGTAAAATGTTCTATAAATATCTATTAGGCCCATTTGTTCTAGAGTCTCATTTAAATTCAGTGTTTCTTTCCTTATTTTCTGCTTGGATGATCTCTTTAGTTCTATGAGTGGAGTGATGAAGTCCCCAGCAATTACAGTGCTGCTTTTTATTTCTCTGCTTAGATCTGGTAGAATTTGCTTTAGGAATCTGGGCACTCCAGTGGTAGGTACATAAATATTTGGGAATGTTATGTATTCTTATTGAATTGCTTCATTTACCATTGTATAGTATAATGACCATCTTTGTCTTTCTTTACTATTGTTGATTTAAAGTCAATTTTATCTGATAGGAGAATGACTACACCTGCTTTCTTTTGGTTTCCATTTGCATGGATTTTTTTTTTTTTCAATCCCTTCACCTGTAGTCTGTCTAAGTCCTTTTGAGTTATATGTATTTTTTTGGAGACAGCAGATCATTTGGTTGTTTTTTTGTTTTGTTTTGTTTTATCCTTTCAGTCAGACTATGTCTCTGGATTTGAGTATTCAGGCCGTTCACATTGATTGATAGAATTGATATGTGGGATACTGTTCATCATGTTGGATATTACCCTATTGCTCTGTTTTACCTCTTTAGCTATTGTTTTATATGCACTATAGTGTGGTTTTACACTGGTGGGTGACTATTGTGCTGATCTATGTATAATGCAGTTCTGAGTATTTCCTGCAGGCCAGGTCTGGTCATCACAAATTCCTTCAGTGTTTGCTTATCTGAAAAGTCTTTATTTCTCCTTCATATATGAAACTTAATTGTTCAGGATACAAAATTCTAGGCTGGCATTTCTTATATTTAAGAAGACCTAAGATGGGGCCTTAGTCCCTTCTGAATTGTCAGGTCTTGGTTGAGAAGTCTGCAGTTAGCCTGAATGGTTTTCCTTTGTAAATTACTTGATGTTTTCACATCACAGCTCACAGGAGTTCCAGTTTTGTGTTGACTTTGGCCAGTCTTATAAATATATGTCTTGATGATTGCCTCTTTGCAATGAGTCTTCCAGATGTTCATTGAGTTTCTTGTACCTGGATGTCTAAATCTCTAGGATGACCAGGGAAGTTATCCTCAATTGTTTCCTCAAATAGGTTTTCTAACCATTTGCATTTTCTTTTTTCACTCTCATAGATACCTGTAATTATTATATTTAGCCCTTTTACATAACCCCATATTTCTTGTAGGCTTTGTTCATTCCTCTTAACTCTTTGTTCTTTATTTTTGACTAAGTTAATTCAAAAGAGTTTTCTTCAGGTTCTGAAATTCTTTCTTCTGCCTTTTCTAGTCTATTTTTAAAGCTCTCCACTGTGTTTTGTATTTCCTTAAATGAATTTTTCATTTCCAGAAGTTCTGTTTTTTTTTAGGACACAATTAAAATTTGCTTTAAATATTTCTTTGGGAAAGGGGACATTATACTTCTAAGCAATGAAAAGAAACATTTTTACAGTCCAGGAGTCTTTTATTTTTTACATATCTTCTATCATGAATTTATAGGGAATAGGTTCCAGCAGCTCAGGCTCCTTTCCATTTCTTCTCACAAAGTGTGCTGCTCTGGGTGGAGCAGGCTGGCACTTCAGTTGAACCCGGATAACTTTCTTTTTGGATTCCTTCTTTTTCTGGTCATTTTCCTTCACACACTTCAGGAAGCTATCTTGGCTCTTAGAGTGCTTAATATGCTCAATATGCACATTAATCTTCCTGGCAAGAATCTTGCTCCTAACTTGTTTGTTTACAATAGTGCCAACAGCATGCTGGGTAACATTGTAGATTCTTCCAGTTTTGCCATGGTAACATTTGTGGGTCATGCCTTTTTGAACAGTAACCATTCTGTTGATGTCTACAATATCATCTTTCTTGTAGATTCACATGTGCGTGGCCAAAGAAACAACTCCATGTTTTCTAAAAGGCCTAGAGAACATGTACCAGGTGCCTTTCCTCCTTCCCTCTGTGTTCATCATTTTGGTAAATTATTGGAAATGGCTGCTCCAGCGAAAAAGGTTTTTTTGTTTGTTTGTTTGTTTTAATAAGTTTATTGGTAGTAAATTTTTTTTCATTTCCTGAATTGATTTTCTGGTTTCTTTGAATTGGTTTTCCATTTTCTCTTGGATTTTATTGAGCTTCTTTACAATTCATATTTGGAATTCTTTATTTGTCATTTCAGTATTTTCATTTTGGTTGAGATCCATTGCTAGGGAGCTGGTATTCCCTTTTGAGAGTGTCCTTTTGCTCTGATTTCTCATACTTCCTTAGTTCTTGTACTTAGTCCTTCTCATCTGGAAAAGCATTCACTTCTTATTTTTTAATTTTCTTTTGATTAGATGTGGATTTCCCCCCCTTCACTCATAAGGATGTGTCTATAGCATAGGTTGGATAAGACCCTTTGACTTTGCTTAAGGCTTATTTGAGGGGGATCTAGGTTCTGGGAGGATTCCTTGGTTATAGATACGCTTTCTGTGGTGGCTTTCTCAATTGCTGGCTGTTTGTAGGCTGTAGCAGTGATGAGCTCTGTGCATGAGCAGATTCCCTGTCTCTTGTTGATGAGGGAGGATGGAGGTCTTTGAAATCCTTTCTCTTTCCCCAGCCTTGTGGTCTTCTTAACAATGTGAATTGTATTTGCCCACCTAGTTTAATCTCTGAGACAGTAGATGGTGCTGGAATGTGAGATTCAACCACATCCTATATGATTGAGTCAGTAAACATTGTAAAGGGCTGTGCAAATTGACCTCCCTGTCAGTAGGTGGTGCTTACCAAATGAGCTTGCTGCAGTGTTGTTTTTGGGACTGGCTCTAGTCCCTTAGGAGAAGCATTCCAATGCTCTAGGTGTTGGGCAGAGCCCAGGAACTTCTAGGTAAGTCCTTATTCTCTACCACAGCAGAGGTAGGTAGGGGAGTGGGGCTGGTTGGGCTGGGTTGAGTGAGCCTGCCCTCAGGCTCCACAAAAGTTGGTAAAGTGGGTGTTTTGCCTGGGGTCAAATGTCCACTCGTGGGCTGCTGGTAAAAACATATAGGGAGAGGCTGAAGTGGCCCCACCCAGCCAGAAAATCTGCTTGTTGGGAAGTGGCCATCTGAGGTCGACAATCTGGCTCTCTGGAGTGCATTTTGCTCTTCTCCCCTCTCCGCTTCTCTGCAGTTTCCCTGAAGCATCATCTAGCTGTCAGGAGCTCAAACTAGATGAGCTCCACAGCAATGGCACTGAGGGCTGGAAGTTTCCCTGTCCAGGATCCCACCCTCGGTTGAGAGTGAGGTCTTCCTGTGGGGAGAGGGGTGTTCCGTGAGTGTGCTGTAGCTGGGGCCCACACTGCCCTCTCTTTTCGTTTCTTCCTACAAGAGCTCCCTTGGCTCCAAAGACTAATTCACAAATCTCCCTCCTGTGCCCCCAAGCAATACGACTATGCCCTGGGGATAAGGGATCTGGCCTGTGGGCATGTCCTCTAGTGCCTAAAGATCAATCTCTGACTGTGCCATGGGGAAGCATGCTGGTCCCAAGTTGCCTATGGGGTTCTCAAGCAGGTTTGAAGTCCCTCTGCTTCTGGGTATGCCCTTCTCTGATGGAGCAGTTGGATAAGCAGCACTTGGGAGGGCTGGTGAGCTAGGAGCTCATAATCAGAGCAACACTAAGTCTGCTGCAATTCTTTAAGAGGAAAGGTGTGAGCTCCACTCTCTGTGGAAGCCTTGGTGTGGTGGATGCACTAACAGAGGGGAAGCAGCCACTCCTGAGAGCCCTGGCTTAATTGTCTCTCAGCAGCCACAGATGGGGGGAGCGGGGGAAGAATTTGAAGGAGAAAAGCTAACATTCTGCTCATCTCTGTCCCTCTCTCCAGACAGCAGCCTGCCTGGGATGTCCAGGCTCTAGGGTCACACATATCCCCAGAGACCTACCAACTCTTTTGGCTCCTGCAATCTGGGCCAGAGTCAGGAAATGTTAGTGTGGGGGAAGTGGTATGAAAACTGAGGGACTGAATATCCCTGGGAAGGACAAAGTTGCACAGTGTGTGGAAAAGCAATATGAGGTCTGTAGTATCAGAAAGTGGCCCCAAGAGGTTGGCAGCCTGGTACTTTGTCCTCAAGAAGTTCCCAGTTCACTAGCAGCAGCAGCTTTTTGGCTCATGAGGGTAGAAAAGCTCTCCAGCAACTTGGAGGCCTGCTGACTGCCAGAAATGTGTGGGAGGGAAAAACAAACCCATTCACCTACACTTTTTGCTGGACTTCAAGCATCTCAGGGATTGATCTCTGTTTTTATTTTGATTCTTCTTTTTCTGCTCCACAACTTCTTCCCAGGGAATCTCTGGTAGGTTCTGGCACTTTTCCCTTAGAATTATTCCCAATGAAGGTCTGCTTCTTTGTTTGCTTGTTTTTCATCTAAAACTTTTCCTTCTGTGTGAGATGATCTGACAGCTAATGTATCTGGTCAGCCATCTTGTCTGAGCCAATACTAAAAATTAACAATTCACTTGCCAAACAAGGACATATAGAAGTGTATAAACCTTTTTAATGAATGTAACAATATTCTTAGAAACATTGGTTTATAATATGTGAAATATAGGATCAAATGGCTGCAGAAAGCTTGAGTTCTTGGCCAGACACAGTTGGGCAAAAGGTTTATCATTTTTAAGCCTCAAATTCCTCTCTTCTGAAATAGAGGTAATGTTGCGCCTTATGTAGGTAGGCATTTTAAAATATTTCTTGGGTATTTATATAATGTAATTAAAGGAAAATATTGACATTTTCATAGATTTGCTCAGTCTTCAAATGTAATAGTAAAATACAACATTTCCATAACTATCTTTCTACTTTTCTGTTATTTCCTTTGTTATAATCTATATCATAATATTTTTCTTCCAAAAATTCTTTAAATTCTTTCTGAAGTCAGTATTGACAGAAATGCTTCACAAATATAGCATGAGGATTTTTATTTTGCCTGTTTTCTTCTAAGGCAATGATATTTCATCTACAAAGTTACTATGTACTTATTTAAGAATTAATCCATTTGGGCAGATAAATAAAATAAAAAATGAATAGCCATGTTTTTTTCTTCTGGCTTGAAATCTTCTCCCGATATCCATCCTTTAGGTGGCCAAATTACATAGTACTGTGTTGTAACTGGTGTGGTAGTTAACTAACATAGCCCTTAGGGAGGCTATGCAGTACAAAACCGTACAGAGTAGCAAGATAACTGGTTCATAGACCCACTCCTTATTTTAATTAGGCGAGCACCTTAAATTTCTGAACTTTAGTTTCCTCGTGTTTAAAAGGAGAGAGTTGGTAGAAATCAGAGTCACAGGCATGGAGTAGATTACACAAATGTGTTATTAGTGTGGGAGTAATGCAATTGACAATGGTGGGACTTGTGTAAAATTATAGTTGTGACCCTTATCTAATATATGTTTTCAAAGTATTTTTAATCCCATGCACACAAAAAAGCAAGTCTGCAGGCTAATTCAAAAAACTGCCAGTTTTTAGCCCTTGGAATTAAGCATCTGTTAGTGTTCTTCCATCTTTAAAGTTCTGTGATGTTTCTAACCTGTATCAGTTGGTTTGGGTAGCTATAACAAAATATCATAGAATAGGTGGCTTAAACAACAGAAATTTGTTTTTTCACAGTTCTGGAGGCTGGAAGTCTGAGGTCAGGGTGCCAGTATGGTTGGGTTTTGGTGAAGAACCTCTGCCTGACTTGCAGATTGGATACCTTCTCACTATGCCTACATGGCCGTTCCTCAGCACATGTACTCAGAGAGAGAGAGACAGACAGACAGACAGACAGATCTTCCTCTTTTTATAAGGACACTAATCCCAGAGATCTTCCTCTTTTTTAAGGACACTAATCTCATCAGTCGGGCCCCATCCTTATGACCTAATCTAAATTTAATTACCTTCCAGCGGTACCCTCTCCAAATACCATTATTTTTGGATTTAGGGCTTCAACGTATGAATCTTAGGAGACACAAATATTCAGTTCTGACACAGCCTGTTCTGTCTTATCTTTCTGAAAATGCAAGAAAGAGCAAATTTTATAGTTAAAGACTCTAAAAGACTCAGGGTCACTTTACTTGATGGAGTGGTTGAGAAAGAATAAAGGCCTTCCTATATCTGAAGATTATGCAGAGAACGTAGGGCCCACTGTTTTTTGTGTCTGTTATTGAAAGAAAAAGGAACTAACTTCCAAAATTAAAGTATATATGAAAAAAAAATTATCTCTAAATTAACCCTAAATTGCTAGATTAAAAAAGTTACAGAATTTTATTCTGAGATTTCATATCAAAACGTTAAGTAATTTTTTCTTCTCTTTTTGTCCCCTGCTTTTTTCTTCTTAAAAAAAAGTGTGAATCAATAATTTAGGCATTTAGTCAAATCCTTTGTTTTTCTCCTAGGTCTGTAAAAACCATATCATAGATAAGATTCTGGCTTTTTCAGCTAGCTTACATTTAATTTTTTGTAAGGTTCCACATCAATTCAGTGTATTTCAAGACAAATTCATCTTTTCATTGATATCATATTCAAATGTCTGGGTACTTTTCAGATATATTTTTGTTGTGCTAATTTAGAAAATCAGAATTGAAGATTATAGAACCAAGAGAATTTCACTGTTAAAAAAACAGCTGTGGTCTAAGTTACCACAATTTGGAAAATAAATTTAAAAGAAAACTAAGTAATTTTCATCTCAACCCATGAGGTAGAAAACTGTTTTGAGTCTTAGATTTATCTTGATTCTTTAATTTCCAGTTCCCCCCTACTCAGAAAATGTTTTCATTATGTTACATGCATTTGGTATCCTCACCACAAAAAGATTGCTATCATGTAATTTTCAGATTCCTCAATCATATTTAAGTAAAACAATCTTTGAACTATGCTTGGAATTTCTTAGACTCAGTCTCATTTTAGTATCATTTGCTGAGTCTTCTTGGTTTCATTTACAATGGTTCAGCTTTTCCAAGTAAACAGACTCCTAGGAGAGTTGATTGTTAATAGTACCTAAATGTGTTAAAGTAAAGAACGTTTTTTACCATGTTGACACAAGGCCACCAACTGGTTTTTTTTCAGCTATTTTGCTTTGAACTTACCACTGCTCCTTCCTAATTTTTTTTTTTAAACAACTTTAGACAATATTTGGCATTACATCCTTTTTCCCCACAAGGTTACACAGTTTTAGAAGGAAGCAGATGCCTCGCAGTTGCTAATGAGTTTATCTTGGCTTAGAATAAAATGAGATTATTTTGGCTTGAGTTTGTTAATTGCTGTCAGCAGTCTTTCAAATTGATTTCTGGCATTATTTGCTTTAGTGGGCAGCAGTTTGGAGGAGTGGCAATGCCCTCAATACCAGAATTCATGCCTGCTGCTTTGAATTTGCACTAGACTGTTTCTTTTTGACTTACAAAATCAAAAGGGGGTAGAAATTAATGCTACTCTCCTAGAAATGGGGAAGGAGGAACATGGAAATAAAATTTAAGATTATCTTTGGGGCTGAGCGTCCTGACAGGGGCAGAATAGTTTTAACTAAGGAAAGTGAACCCAGAGCTACAAAGTAACCCTCTGCCTTTGCCGTTCAATGCAGCTCAATGACAATTACCCTCTTTTGCAGGCCTTGGTGTTTCCAGCTAGTTCATCTCTCTTTATAAACAAATAACCATTATATTTCATCCTCATCATATGGACTCTTTTATCAACAGAGTTTTCTCTGTATGTTGTAATTTCTTCTTTTGGAGGTTAAAAATAAATTACATCACCTATCTAACTAACCTCCTTCCCAACCAACCAACCCTTTAAGCTGCCAAGGACTAGGTTTCCTTTGTGTGTTTTCCCTTTGTAAGGCGTAATAGAGCACCTGGCACATAGTAAGCCATTAATAAATGAAATAACTGAATAGCTGTCTTTCTTATTTTCACAAAGTTGGGAAAAAATCTACTCCTTTTTGCTGTCATTTTTTGTTGAGAAAAAATAAATAGGTGGAATATCTGGAGGGCTGAAATACAAAATTATGCTGCATTGTATTTTATTGATAAAAGGAGGAGAATTGGAAAGTTAGTTATAAAGAATGCATTTATGATATAGAATCCAGTATACCATGTGTTTGATTTGCTATACTATTTTATATACTTGTAAGAGTGTTTTAAAGACGTTGGACTTAATCTGTTTCATGCATTCACTCATTCATTTTAATTTTAGTTTTATTTTTTGTTCAAATGTATACATGTCCATAGTTTGAAAGTATAGTATACATTCTATAACAAGAATGAAAAATTAAAATAGTTCTATGATGTTTGCCTCCATTTGCCCTCCCAAAGTCAACTACTTTCAAATATTTTTAGCTGATTCTGATGTTTTTAAACTGTATCTTTAAAAAATATGTTTATTTTGTGACTTCTTATATTTTCTGATTTGAGGATTATATTTTGTTTCCTCACTATAAATAATAAGGATTTAGAACTCGTTTCACCCTGTCCTCACCATGCATGTTCATTTCCCATATTCTCCAATAGTTATAATGTAATTTTATTACATCGACGTAGTCAGTGTTTATATTGGTACAGCTGTATAAATGTTTTTAAAAGCCTTACCATGGGCAAGTAAATTATGGTAATCTTTTTTCTTTATCATGCAACATTTTGTTATCGCTGGAGTTATTAATTATCTAGATTTTTTTTCCTTTGGTTTGTTTTTCATCCTCTCATCATTAAAAAAACAAACTAAGCCCTCCACTGATTGAGTAAATATTTTCTCAATATGATCAGATCCATGAGTTTATATTTATGAAAAACTGTCATGGATCTTTTTGATCTATTGAATCTGGACTCAATCTCAGTATGTCTATCATCCTTGGGATCTCTCTTCAACATCATCCTGTCTTCTTATTCTATCCCCTGCTCTTCTTTGGTTCACTCTCTTTCAGTGAATTACATCCCATCCTTCTGTAGTTTCCTGAGAAAGGATATGGAAGTAAGATTTTCATAAACATGAATATCTGGAAATAATCTTCATTCTGTTCTCAACTTGAATGACAATTTGGTGAGCTATAAAATCTAAGTTGGACACAATTTTCCATCAGAATTTAGCAGATATTTTCCTTTTAGATAACAGTAGTGACAGGAAATCAGAAGTTGTCAGATCTTTGTCCCCATTGTTCTGAAATCTTGTTAAGATGTAGCCTCATGTGGATTTATTTTAATGGTATTGATTGTGCATTCAGAGATCCCTTTTAATATACAACTGTGTATCCATGGGATTTTGTAAATTATTTTTTAATGACTTTCACTCCTGCAAATGTTTATTTTCTAGTTCTAGAACTTCTAAAATTTGGATGTTAAAACTCCTACGTGGGTTTTCTAATTTTTTCTCCTAGTTTCCATCTATTTGTGTTTTTACTCTACTTCGGAGAGATTCTCTTGACTTAAGCTTAGACTTTGTTGAGTTATTCTTTTAACTTTTATTTGCTTTGTTTTCTAAAATATTTGTATTTGCCAAATCTTCTTTTTTCAGAATATTCACTGCTGGTTTCATGGTTTAGATCTCTCTTTTTTCAATGTAATGTTTTTAGTGCTAGTCTTTCATTTTCAACATTTTCTCCCTTTTAATGATATTTCAATGTGTTCCAACTTGTATTTTATGTCAGATTGTCCTTAGGTATCTGGTAATTCTTTGGTTTCTGCCTATTTTTAGGAGTTAAGAGAAACACTTGAGTTATGAGTTTGTCTGCCCAGGCTCGCTCAAGAGTCGGGTGATCTGGCTGGGGTGTTCAGTTGGGAAGCTTCTCGTGCCAACATAGGTGGGTCTTCTTGTACTGCTTTGATTTACCAAAGAAGAGCTTTAAATTGTTGACCTGGAGGGGAAGGATCTGATTATGAATGTTCTGGTAGCTGAGTTAGAAAAGAAGGTGAAGGGTCTAAGCATTCAGTATGTTAATGGAAAAAGACCAAAACTCTGTAAAATAATGTAGAGGTTTATTCTAAGCTCAATGTGTGTGACCAGCTTGAAGCTCATGGACTCAAGAGATCCCGAGAATATGTTCCCACAAAAGTTGAGTTATAGTTTGATTTTATACATTCATGGAGACAGGAATTATACATAAGGTTCTAAGTCAATATGTGGAGGGCATACATCGCTTTGGCCCAAAAAGGAAGGTCATTCTCAAAGCAAGGGGGTTGTGTGTTAACAGGTAATAAGATTTATTACATGAGTTAATAATTATTAAATAATTCATTATTTTTTATTTAATAATCTATTTATAATTTAATAATGGTTAATAATTTATTTACCTAGGTTTAAAGAGTCTTTGATTTGTAATTGGTCAGAGAAATGAAGCTTTGTCTAAAGCCTTGGAATGATTTTTTTTCTTTATTTAAAAAAAATTAGGACACAAATTTTTTTGTTACACAGATAGCTTTTATACTGCTTAAGCCAGGGCTATAAGTGTACTCATCACCTGAATAGTATTTATTATACCTGTTAAATAGGTTTTTACCCCTCTCCCGTTTTGACTTCCAATGATTTTTAACTCTTTCTGGGCCTGTGTGTGCCTATCCATTAGTTCCAAATTATTGGAGAGTGCATGTGGTGTTTGCTTTTCCATTCTTAAAATACTTCACTTAGAATAATGGGCTCCAGTTCCATCCAAATTTCTGCAAAACATTAATTCATTTCTTTTTATGGGTGAGTAGTACTTCATGGTATATGTATACCACACTTTGTTAATCCACTCATGAATTGAATTGATGGAAAAATGTGTTGATTCAACATCTTTGCAGTGTGAATTGTGCTGCAATAAAAATTCAAGTGAAGGTGTCTTTTTGGTAAAATGACTTCTTTTCCTTTAGGTAGATATCCAGTAGTGGAATTGCTTGATCGAATGTTAGTTCTACTTTTAGTCTCTGCATGCACACCAGGATCTATGGGACTTCTTAATGAAAGTCATATTGGCAAGAATAAGATGATACCTCCTTGTAGTTTTAATTTGCACTTTCCTGATGATTAGTCATGCTAAGCATTTATTCATATGTTTATTGACCATTTTCTATCTTCTTTTAAATGTTTCTTTTCATATCTTTTGCCTACCTTTTAATGCTTTGTTTTCTTACTGATTAGTTAAAGATCATTATACATTAGATATATTATGCCTTTAATGGATATATAGTTTAGGGATATTTTCTTCAGTTTGGTAGACTATTTGCTCTATTGATTATTTCCTTGGCTGTACAGAAGCTTTTTACTTAATCAGTCCCATTTATTTATTTTTGTTGTTGCTGTAATTGCCATTGGGGTCTTGGTCATAAATTCTTCACCTAGGCTGAAATCTAGAAAAGTTTTTCCTACATTTTCTTCTTGAATTCATGTGGTTTCATACCTTTCATTTAAATCTTTTATCCATCTTGAGGTAATTTTTGTGAGTGGCGAGAGATAGACTTCTTGTTTCATTCTTCCACATGTGGCTATCCAATTTTCCCAGCATCATTTATCAAATAGAGGTTCCTTTCCTCAGTATATGTTGT
Organism: Lepilemur ruficaudatus; assembly: GCA_963574885.1. Taxonomy (NCBI): domain Eukaryota; kingdom Metazoa; phylum Chordata; class Mammalia; order Primates; family Lepilemuridae; genus Lepilemur; species Lepilemur ruficaudatus. The sequence goes on from CAUYRT010102064.1 coordinate 27,663, forward strand.
CTGCTTTGTGAAAGATCAGTTATTTGTAGGTAGATGGTTTTATATCTGGATTCTCTATTCTGTTCCAATGGTCTATACCTCTGTCTTTGTGCCAATACCATACTGTTTTGGTTACTATAGCCTTGTAGTATAGTTTGAAGTCTGGTAATGTGATACCTCCAGATTTGTTCTTTTTGCCTAAGATTGCTTTGACTATTCAGGCTTTTCATGCTTCCAAACAAAGAATACAATTTTTTTTTTTTACATCTGTGAAATATGGTGTTGGCATTTTGATGGAAATTGCATTGAATCTATAAATTATTTTGGGTAGTATGTGCATTTTAACAATTTTTATTCTACCAGTACATGAACATGATATGTTTTCCCATTTGTTTTATCCTCTGTGATTTCTTTCCTCAGTGTTTCATAGCTCTCATTGTAGAGATTTTTTACTTCCTTGGCTTAGTATATTCTTAAGTATTTTCTTTGTAGCTATTGTGGATGATACTGAGTCTTTGATTTGATTCTCAACTTTATTGTTATTGGTATATAGAAATGCTACTAACTTGTGCACACTGATTTTGTAACCTGAGACTTTGCTGAATTTATTTATCAATTCCAGGAGTCTCTTAATGAAGTCCTTGTGGTTTTTCTAGGTATAAGATCAAGTTGTGAGAAAAAAGGTATCATTTGACCTCCTATTTTCTGATTTGGGTGCCCTTTATTTCTTTCTCTTGCCTGATTGCTCTGGCTAGTACTTCTAGCACTATGTTGAATAGAAATGGTGACAGTGGGCATCTTGTTCCAGATCTTAGTGGGAATGCTTTCAGCATTTCCCTATTCAGTATAATGTTGGCAGTGGGTTTGTCATATTTGAGATATATTTCTTCTATGCCTAGTTGTTGAGGGTTTTTAATCACGAAAAGGTACTAGATTTTGTTGAATGCTGTTTCTGCATCTTTTGAAATGATCATATGATCTTTGTGTTCACTTCTGTTTATGTGGTGAATCCCATTTATTGGTTTATGTATGATGAATCATCCTTTCACCGCTGGAATGAAGCCCACTTGGTCATGGTGGGTCATTTTTTTGATGTGCCATTAAATTCTGTGTGCTAGTATTTTATGGAGGACTTTTGTATCTATATTCATAAAGGATTAATTTATATTCATAAGGGATATTGGTATGTAGTTTTCTTTTTTTGTTGTGTCTTTCCCTGATTTTGTTATCAAGGTAAAACTGACTTCATGTAATATGTTGGGGAGGAATCTCTCCTTCTTGATATTATAGAATAATTTCTGCAGTAGAGGTAACAGCTTTTCTTTGTAGGTCTGGTAGAATTTGGCTGTGAATCCTTCTGGTCCAGAATTTTTTTTATTGGGAGTTTTGTTATTATTGTTTCCATCTTACTGCTTATTATTGGTCTATTCAGGAGTTCTATTTCTTTCTGATTGAGTCTTGGGAGATTGTTTCTAGAAATTTTTCTATTTCCTCCCATTTTCCAGTTTTGTGCATAAATATTTTCTTATTATTTATTTATGATGTTTTGCATTTATGTTGTATCAAATGTAATGTCTCCATTTTTTTTTTATCTGATTGAGCATACTTGGGTCCTTTATCTCTTCCTGGTTAATTTTGCAAGAGATCTATCGATTTTTTTTGTCTTTTCAAAGAAACCAGTTTTTGTTTCATTGTTCCTTTGTATTGTTTTTTGTTTTTGTTTTGTTATCCATTTCATTTGGTTCTGTTCTGATCTTTGTTATTTATTTATTTATTTATTTTTATTTTTGCTGGCTTTGGATTTGATTTGCTCTTCTTCCTTTTCTAGTTTCTTGAGATGTGACATGAGGTAGTTAATTTATGATAGTTCTGTCTTTTTGATGTAGGCTTTTATAGCCAAGAGCTTTCCCCTGAGGACTGATTTTGTTGAATCCCATAGATTTTGATAGCTTGTGTCCCCTTTGTCATTCTGGTTGAGGAATCCCTTGATTTCTATCTTAATATCACTATTGACCAAATAATCATTCATCAGTAGGTTGTTTAATATCCATGCCTTTGTGTAAACTTCAGTGTTTCTCTTGGAATTGATTTCTAGTTTTATTCAAGTGTGGTCTGAGAAGATACATGGTATAATTTTGATTTTGTTTAATGCTTTGTGGCTTAAGATATGATCAATCTTGGATAATGTTCCAAATGCTGATGAGAAGAATGTATATTCAGTAGGTTTTGGGTACAATGTTCTTTAATATCTGTTAGGCCCATTTGTTTTAGAGGCCCGTTTAAGTCCAGTGTTTGTTTATTTTCTGCTTTGATGATCTGTCCAGCTCTGTCAGTGTGGTGTTGAAGTTCCTGGCATTTACGATGCTGCCATTTATCTCTTTGCTTAGATCTGGTAGAATTTGTTTTAGGAATCTATGGGCTCCTATGTTAGTTGCATATATATTTAGGATTGTTATAACTTCTTGTTGAATTACTCCCTTTATCCTTATATAATGACCATCGTTGTCTTTCTTTACCATTGTTGATTTAAAGTTAATTTTACTGATATTAGAATGGGAACATTTTTTCTCTTTTGGTTTTTGTTTGTGTGCAATATTTTTTTCCATACCTTCACCTGAGTCTTTGTGATACCTTTTGGGTTATGTATGTTTTGTGTAGACTTCAGATAACTTTCTTGTATTTTCTCATCCATTCAGCCAGCCTATGACTCTGGAGTGGGACATGCAGACCATTAATATTCATTGGTAGAGTTGATGTTTGGGATGATGTTCTGTTCATCATGTTGGATCATACTTTCTTTCCTCATTTACCCTCTTGTGCTATTTTTATATGAGCTGTTTGCTTTAGCTTTTTGGTTATTTTACATTAATGGGTTTCTATTGTGCTGACCCATGTATAATGCAGTTCTCAGTATTTCCTGCAGGGCAGGTCTGGTCATGACAAATTCTTTCATTGTTTGCTTCTCTGGAAATGACTTTATTTCTTGTTCATATATGAAACTTAGTATTGTAGGATACAAAATCCCAGGCTGGCAGTTTTTCTGTTTAAGAAGACTAAAGATGAGGCCCCAATCCCTTCTGACTTGTAAGGTCTCCACTGAGAAGTCTGTGTTTATGCTGATGGGTTTTCTTTTGTATGTCACCTGATGTTTTTGCCTCACAACTCACAGGCATTTATTTTTTGTGTTGATTTTGGCAAGTCTGATGACTGTATTTTTTGGTTATTTCCTCTTTGAAATGAACCTCCCAGGTGTTTGTTAAGTTTCTTGTACCTGGATGTCTAAATGTCTAGCAAGACCAGGGAAGTTAGCCTCAATTATTCCCTCAAATAGGTTGTTCAGAGTTGTGCTTTTTCTTCTTCACCTTCAAGGGTGCCTATGATCTTATATTTGGCCATGTTACATAATCCCATATTTCTCATTAGCTTTGTTCATTTCTCTTGATTCTTTGTTCTTTATTTTTGACTGACTCTGTTAATTCAAAAGAGTTATATTCAAGCTTTGAAGTCTTTCTTCTGCATTTTCTAGTCTATTCTTAAACTTTCCATTGTGTTTTGTATTTCCCTAAATGCATTTTTCATTTCCAGAAGTTCTGTTTTTTTAATATGTCTATCTCTTTAGTAATTTTTTTTATTCATTTCCTAAATTATTTTTCTGCTTTCTTTAAGTTGGTTTTCCACTTTCTCTTGAATTTTATTGAGCTTCCTTACAATCCATATTTGGAATTCTTTATTCTTGTTTCAATGTTTTAATTTTGATTGGTATCCAATGCTAGAGAGCTGGTGTTCCCTTTTGGGGGTGTCCTTTCACTCTGATTTTTCATACTCCCAGAGCTCTTGCATTGATTCCTTGTCATCTGGAGCAGCTGTAGCCTCTTGGGTTTGGATTTTTCTTTTCTTTTTTTTTTTTTTTTCGGATGGGGCTTTTTTCCCCCTTCACTTTTAAATGTATTTCTGTAGTATATGTTGGATAAGAGTATTTCCCTGTGCTTGTGGGTGCTTTGATGGGAGTCTAGGTTCTCGGTGGATACCTTGGCTATAGATATCCTTAGTTTGGTGGTTTTCTCAGTTCCTAGTTATTTGTGGGCTATAGCACTGGTGAGCAATGTGTGTGGGCAGTGGCCTCATCACTTGTTGATGAGGGAAGCTGGTGGTCTTTGAAATCCTTTCTCTTTCCCCAGCCCCCTGGTCTTCTAAAAGGCATGAATTATATTGGGATGCCTAGTTTAATCTCTGAGATAGTAGGTGGTGTTTGTGGGTAAGAGTCAGCTATGCCCTATATGACTGAGTCAGTCAATGTTGTAAAGAGCTGTAGAAATTGTCCTCCCTGCAAGTAGCTGGCACTTGCAAGAATGAGCCAGCTGCAGTGTTGTTTTTGGGACCTGTGACTGGCTCCAGCTTCTCAGGAGAAGCACTCAAATGTCCCAGATGATTGGTGAGGCCCTGGAGCTCCCAGGGGAATACTTGTTCTCCACCACAACAGATGTGGGTAGAGAAGTGAAGCTGGGCAGGGCTATGACTGGTGTGCCTGCCTCAGGCTCTCCAAAGGCAAGGAAGAGAGCTCTGTTGGCATGGGTTGAGGTTTGCTCCCAGGCTGCTGGGGAAAGCCACAAGGTTGGGGCTGATGCAACCCCACCAAACCCCATGTGGGAAAGTTTGCTCACGTGGCATGGTCCATCTCAGATTGACAACCTGAATGTCAGGTGTGGATTTTGCTCTTCTGCTCCCTCCTCTGCCTGGAGGTCTCCTTTCAACATCTGGCCACAGGCAAGAGCTCAAACTAGCTGAGCTCATCCGCAGTGACACACTGTGGGCTGGGAGTTTCTCTGTCCGTGAGCACCCCTTGCCGAGAGCACAGCTTTCCAGTGCGGGAAGAGGTGCTGCATGAGTGTGCTGGGGCTGGGACCCACACTGCACTCTCTTCTCAGTTCTGTCCATGTGGCCTCCCTCGCCTCCCAAGATTAGTTCACAACTCTCCCCTCTCTACCTCCTAGCCACACAGTGAGTCCTGGGGGCAGGGATCTGGCCTACAGGCTTGTCCCTGTGTCCCCCAGGTTAAATCTCTGACTGTGCCAGGGAGAAACTTGCTGGTCTGAGTTGCCCATGGAAAGCTCAAGTAAGTTTGATGTTCCTCCACTTTGGGGTATGCCCTGCTCTGCATGAGCAGCCAGGCAGGCAGCACAGAGGAGGGCCAGCACCTCATAGTCTGAGCTCTTCTTGGTCTGCCTCGGGTCTTTAAGAGGAAAGGTGTGAGCCCTCCTCTCCATGGAAGCCTCAGTGTGGTAGGTACACCAACACTGGGAAAAACTGCTTCTGAAAGTCTTGGCTCAATTGTCTCTCTTGGCAGCAGTGGGCAGGGGAGGGGCAGGGCAGGAAAAGAGTCTGAACAGAGAAAAGCTAGCACTCTGCTCATCTCTGTCCCTCTTTCTGGAATGCAGCCCACCCGGACTATCCAAGCTCTGGGGGTCACACAGATCCCCCAGGACCCACCAGCCCCTGTGGCTCCTGCAGTCTGGGCCAGAATTGGGAAATGTTTGTCTGGGAACAGGTGACATGAGAACTGAGGGCCTGGAGCTCCCTAGGGGTGGATAAAGGAACACGGTGGAGACGAGGTGCGTTGCCTGCCATCTCAGCTAGGGCCTGCGGTGACAGGAAGTGACGCAGAGGGGGCTGGTAGCCTGGTGCTTTGTCGTCAAGCAGCTCCCAGTTTATTGGCGGCAGCAGCTTCTGGCTTTGTGGCATAGAAAGGCTCTCCAGCATTTTGGGAATCTTCTAATTCCAGAGGTTTAAGGGAAGGAGAAACAAAGCCTCCACCAACCCTTTTTGCTGGTCTAAGACTTGAAATATTTTAATTTAAGACAAGGATGTCGTTAATCAGAGACAAGCCACTGGACATTTAGGGAAATTCAAGTGATCTGTTAAGTAAATTGATGGCCAGCAGGTGTGGTTTAAGCTTGTCTCGTATAGCCTTAGGGCTGTTAATGATTTAGCATCTTACTGTTACAAAGAATATCTCCAAGAATGAAAGGGATTATGATGAGATGTGTCTAGCCTTTTTTTCTCATGCCTACCAACTCAGCTTTAGGGTATTTCTGAGGTCCTCTTGGCCAAGAGGGGATAAATTCAGTCAACTAGGGGGCTTAGATTTTGTTTTAGTTCACAAGTATTATCACTGTCAAGTAATCCTCTACAGTATACTGTGGGCCCTTAGTCTGGAGAGCCTTTGGTATACTCTTTTTAACCTCCAGTCTTTTGGAAAGAGAAAGGGAAGGCCAATATCCTAGCTCTGTGTGTGCATGTGTGTGTGTGAGAGAGAGAGAGAGACAGAGACAGAGACAGAGAGAGATCTGACCTCTTTGTAAACACACAGGGGTATTTCTGATTTTTTTAAGCACATCCCTTCCCTCTGTTCAACTTCGCTTCTAGAGATTCTGTAATGTAAATCAGATTAATCCTTGATTTTTGCTGTTTTCTGCCTTAAAATCTAATATTTTCTTTAGTCTGCTCAGTCCTTTACCTCTTTACCATTGATTTATAGCTTCCAAGACCACAACATTGTTTTGTCCTTTCCTCTCTCTTTGTCCTTCATGTGTTAAGGACTCAAAGTTTTAGTGAGCTCCCAGGAGGAAATGGAAGTGTATTCAAGTTTCCACTCTGCCATCTTTACATGGAAGTCCAACTAATTTATATTTGTTTTGTCAAATGCCTTCTTAAGCGAGGTATGGATTTTTTTTAACCAAACTTGTAGAATGTTTTCCACCATGTATTAGCATGCTGTGTGTATTTAACATGTCACTAAGTGAAATAAAAACAAAATAATTATACATAAATGCTTGCTTTAGTACCAGCTGGCTATGCTAATCTTGCAAGTTCTCAATAGAACCGTGGATTGTAACAATACACATGAGAATGCCCTGTACATGCTTGTACCCATAATGTATTCATGCAGCGTTAGCACTGGAAGGAACCCAGATCCTCTGGGTCCAACCCACTCATTTTGCATATAAATACACTTGAGTCTTCGTAAGCCTCACCCAGTGGGTTGTGCAGCTATCACAGATAAAGCCAGAGCCAGACTCACTCTCCTAACTAGCCATGTTGCCTCCTCAGGTTGTACGTGGGTACTGGTCATTGGCATGGAGCTCTCTGACTGAAAGACAAGTTCCAGTCGGGTGCTGTGAGGACTTGAAGCGAATATGTAGACTATGGTATTGTCAGAAGATCTGGTTACTGGCCCAGTTAGCGTTAGTAATATGAATCATCCAGGTGGCCTGTACCACCTCGAAGTAGTCATTGAATTGTATGACTACCTCAAAGTAGTCAAATGTATAAATTGAATATTATTAGTCACATTAAGGTTAATCATTTTTTCAGTGAAATTAAGTTAAGTTCCTGACTTCAAGAACTTATAACTGGTAAGACATTTAAAAGCAATTTTAGCCTTAACTCAGCTAATTTTAATAAAATTATTGCACACGAGAAACTGGAGGTCATTTGCTTTTCAAACATACATCACTTTAAGCAAATTCAATCTCACATAAGCACAATTGTTGTTTATATTGAAAAATGAATCTTTGAGGTTAAACACTATTATTCTGGATGCAAAGCCCTTCAATAGCAGGCTTTGTTATTGCCTTCAAATAAATTCATTTCTTTCATGTTTTTTGCATACAGCTTTTCAGGAATCTACATATTAAATGAAGTGAGTTGCTCTTTATTGAAAAGTCTTGTGCAAGATGCCAAGCTGGTGAATATATAGTACATAAGGGCTACAATATGGTCCTTTGAATCCACAATTACTCACATTTATATTATAGGAATTTATTAGTTTGAAATTCTGGAACAGAATGAAAGTAAAATAAATTTGTTTTTCATAAAGGATGTGGCAAATGCATGGTCTCCAGAGAGACCAAAGAGGATATGGGGATGAATAAACATAATTTCAGCAGCACCTTGGCAGAGTCTATGAAGCAGGAGAGCAAACAAAATGAAAACAAATGCCTCCTTGACATGGCATCAGCTCTGTACATACCAGACAATATATTATAATGATGGGTATTATGACTTCATGTAAAGCATGAGTATTCAATAGTGACCTAGAAAGAAAAATTCATTTGTAGAAAAAGGAAAGTTCCTTAGAAGGTGTTTTAAGTAGCCAGATCCACAAGAAAATGTAGTATACTTTGTTGGCAAGTGGGAGAAATGAATGTGGGTATTATGTTGATTTATTGCTTCTCTGTGGCAATGAGATAATTAATATCTTGGGTCTTTGCAGTTGTTTTTCAACAGAGAACACCAAATTATTTCTAAATTTGAGTTTCACATTTCATTTGTTACTTAGTTACTGTTACTAGAATGATTATATGACACAAAGTTTAGATTCTTGATAAATGATGCAGCATTCATTACCCAGATAGCCTATTTCATGGCAGATATAGTTAGAATTTCAGTTGTAAACAGGCTTTTTATGTATCTTACCTCTCATACTCCATGAATGAGTACATTTTTTAAAATCTATAATTATTTGCTGCAGTGATTTGGCTTAACTCTTCCCTCTGCCTTTATGTGAAGTGCAGCAGGTGACTAAAGCACCATCCATCTGTCAAACCCAGAGCAACTGTTAAAAATTACCCAGCCCATTTTTTTCTCTTGATTTGGAAGTTAGTTGCACAACAGCTGTTTGCAGAGATACAGGTGAAACTTATGTAAATACTGCCATATTCCTTCAAAAATGGAATAAATCACACACATACAGTGTGTGAATTAGCATATTTATTCTTTCAGACCTGCCAAATATGCATTTTCCTTATACATGTACATAAAATAGGGGTTTAAGGAGCATAAAGCTTCTAGCATATTGCATAGTTATAGGCAATAGTCTGTAGAATGAAGTTACGTATGAATTTTTTTCCAAATATATAAAAGAAATGCCAAAAACTTTTACACAATTTGAATTGAAGACTTCATGCAGGATAAGACACAGAATTCAAATGTGAGTGATATTTCTTAAGGAATCTTATCTGATGTCTTTCTATGGCTTTTAGAAAAATGATTTGGAAATACCAGAAAGCATCTTCTCATTAGTTTATACTGCTAATGAAGCCATGACATAGAAATAAGGAAGGAAAAAGAACACACATTTATAAGGGGAGTTAGATGATTTTTTTACCTGACAGATTTTTAAAACATGGTAAGAAATGAACATTAACCACTACTCAGTGCTTATGTATTCTAAATACATTCAAATGCAATTGATTCTTAGATATTTATATATTTTGTTGTTTTTCCCTACATAATGGAAATTGGGTATTCTGTGTAGATTATGAGCTTTCTTAGGGCAGAAATTCTGTTTACATTACTCCTATGTTTCAGAGTTCAACTAACTCTATCCTCCAAATAGTGTCCTGCAGAATTCTAATTTGATAAATTTCACACCACAGAAAGTCCATTTATTTTTCTTAATGGAGGACAAAAATTAAAAATAAAACTTTGCAGGTCATAACATTTGAAAAGTACTACATTAATGACAAAATATTAATTCCTTATTCATGGGCACATTCTATTTATGAAAGTTAATATGAATGATTTTGAGCATAACTTTTGGGAGAATAATTTTATTGCTAACTGGTAAATGCTTATGATTTCCAGGATTTCTGGAAAGGCAGCATCTAACTGACATGGTTTTGTGACGTGATGTTTGAGTTCAGTTTTAAAAATACATTTATTTATTTAAGTTTCAGAATATGTAAATCATGAATTTTTATAGCAGCTTTGTTGAGATAAAATTCAACCTTTAAAATGTATTATTTGGTGGTTTTCAGTATCTCCGCTAAATGGAGTTGTGCAATCATCGCCACTATCTGATTCTAGAACATTTTCATCTCTCCCAAAAGAAACACATATCCATTAGCAGTCATTGCCCATTGAACTCTTTTTAATGGAAGAAAGTCAACTGAGATAAATGGAGCTACTCTAAGGTGTTGTAAAACCAGGGAGAGAATCACTGATCTATAAAAACAAAGCATAGTTGCAATGAAATCTCCTTCATATTCACCGTCATGTCTTAATTTAGATGATTGCTGCCAAATGTCTTGCTGAATGTGAAGATTTATAATGGTTTTCTTCAATACAGGCTTTAACATTTCTCTGTTGAAGGAAGGACTCAGGGGGGTATTCTCAATGGCATGAGTGGCTAAGGGACTTCTTTGGAAGCTAAGTTTGCACAGCGTGTCCTCTGTCTCTATTCAGAGTGTATATTTATTTGGTCTAGTGTAGGGGAAGGAGTGGTTGGGGATTAAAAAACTTCTCTTGCAGCCTTTTGGACAACCAAGCTGCTTTTTGTACTTATATATTTATTTTGGGTGGTTTCATCATGGCTGATGAAGATTATTGGGCTTCAAGACCACTTGTTGTCATGTAAACATCATCCTCTGGCTACACTTTGTCCTAACAATTTAATGCTTTTCTTTCTTGGATTTAGAGTTCCCAACAATTACTCCTTTTCCACTCTAGTTGTTGACCGTCTTCACTCTACTTATCTGAAAGTGCTTGATTTTCTGACTTGACTAGGAAGTTAAGTTGCTGCATCTTACGCCCACCACGCCCACCAACCACTCCCAAACACAGGCTGATCCTGATAACTTTGCTTCCAACCATGGTTGGGTGACTTGGCCACAGTTCCTAGCATTCCCTTCTGGAATTGGCCACACCAGATCAGCAGCCTGAGTTTAAGATCTCCCTCCTTCCTCTCATGTGAACCACACACGTATTAGCTATTCTTCACATCTAATTTATAAATTGTTTGCAATTTTATTTTATTATTTTTGTTCCCTGAAATTCTTATTCTTGTCAGTGTTTTTAAGTGAGGAGTCAAATACATCAAAGCCGTAAGCCCTATCTGTGTAATTTCTCTGCTTAGTTAAGAACACAGAGGGCCCCAGGACTCAACATATGCCTTTCAATAAAGTGAAGGAACATTTTTCAACTGTGCATATTCTGATCTTGTGTTAGAATCCGAATACAGTGCTCCCAGGTTACATAGGGACTGAAAATACATTACTACTTTACTAGTCATTTCTTATTTAAAAATTTTTTTCTGAGAGGGCAATAATAATTGGGGAATATATTTCCAGCACGCTAAATAAGTTGTATCTTTCCATAAGCAAGCTTATAATTGGGCTCCTGCAGCCACACAGCTTCGCATATGGTACTTATGAGTCAATTAAAGCACCCTAACAAGCAATTATGAGTTTATTGTTTAATTCAATTTCCACAACTCATGCTGTTCCCGCTCAAGAGTTGCATATATGTCAGTTAGCATGTGATCATAAGCACACACTTTCCTCAAACACTGGTTTTGAAGAACGGGGCCTCCAGATACTGTGCTCCCACACACTGTGTGCTACAAATACAAGGGGAGAATGAAAGCACTTCGGATATGGCAAGAACTGGCTTTAACTTGCAAATCAATTTGTTAATATTTGGATAATAGCAAGTAAAAATGCACTCTCTTCTATTTACAATTGTCACAGAAATGGAATTGCTAGGACTTTCATTCTCTCAGTGAATTAGAATTTGTAGAGTGCTTGGTTAGTTTAGCTCAAGAGATTGAAGTCCAAGGGGAAGGGCTGGAGTTTGATTTTTGAGTGAGGAAATTGGCTTGGCTAAGCCAGGTTGACCCTGGTCTCCATGCCTGGAAAATGCCGGTGCTGGATGGCCCACTTCCTTGTTCCTCCTTTGCTACTGAGGCTGTTGTCCCTACCCTACAACAGTGCTCTACCTGGGGGAGAGATTTTGAGTAACCTTTCCCCTTCCCTGCAGCATGAGTAATAAGGCACAGTTAAGCTGGGAAGAATCTGTTCCAAACAGCATCCCAGTGACCATAGTGATGTTTGTCCTACACCTGGCGGGCTCTTGCCTCTGGAGCATGGAGAGTAGTGTGGGAGTGGCCCAGGGCTTCCATCACTTCTTGTAGACAGTTCAGAGCACATGTGCTCATAGTAGAGTCAACAAGACACATTTTCTGTGAAAGACAGCATAGAGTTAGCCTTCTTTTCCAGATATAGGCCTTTCTCTTCCTTCTAGCTTCTCACTCCCTTCTCAGTACCAGTATTCTTCTGAAGACATTCTCCTTTCATTTATTCAAAAGCCAACAGTTGCACCATGATAGCTGGATGGATAGAAGTGGCTTTGCAGAAGCAGAGAGACACAGAAAGAGATGTGAAGACAACACAGTGCTAGCTTTGAGGACAGAGAAAGGGGCTGTGAGCAAAGGATGTAGGCAGCCATTAGAAGCTGGACAGGGCAAGGTAACAGATTGTCCCCTAGGACCTCGAGACACCTAGACTTTAGGCTGGCGAAACTGATTTTGAATTTCTGGTCCCCAGAACTGTAAAATAAAAAATTTCTATTTTTGTAAACTGCTCCATTTGTGGGCCATTTGTTACAGCAGCAACAGGAAACGAAGATACCCTCGAAACAAGTTAGCATTAAAAAAATCTCATGGGGCTTTCCTCATGCTAAAAGACCAATGGTGTTGAGCTGTCCAGCAAAGCATCCAAGTCCTTTATCACCTGATACCCAGCCTCACCCTCCAGACACATAGACCAGAAGGAACAGAGAAGAGACTGGGGGAAGGAGGGAAGTGGTGCAGAAGGAATGGGTGTCATGGTTTCCCCTGACTCAGGACTGATGTTCTAGAGGTTGAAGGGTGTCTGTTCCATGACATGTACAGAACTCTGGGCAGAAATGCCCTACAGGGACCCACTCCAACAAGGCGTGGGTCCCATCAGAACAATCCTTGGCCTGGGGTGACTAGGCAGAAGAGGTCTGTAATGCCTCTTCAGGTGCTCTCTGAGTTTTCCTGGCCAGAGTCTCCAGAAGTTGCCCCGTGCCCTGTCCTCAGAGGGTGTTCTAGCTGATGGTTGTGGCTGGCAGGCTTAGCTGGAGAGCCTAATCTGCACGTCCTGGGCCACTCATCACATCCACCTCCCCAGGTTGTTCCACACCAGCAGGTCCTGAGATGGGTCACAGCTCCTCAGCTGGAGGACCATGCGCCTGATCTGGCTGATAGGAAATCAATCTGAGTATTTCAGCCTGAGACTTTAGCAGTAGATGTCACCAAGGCAAGCAGTCACCAGGTGGGCAAGGGTCATTCTTATTGCAGAGGCTTCTGAAGAACTTCCATGCAGATCCAAGGCCCCTGCTGCCTGCCACAGACACCCTGGGCAGATACCATTTTGGGAGGAGAAGGGGAAGTTGTTGAAAGAGAGACTATGCATTTACCTGAAAAAAACTGTTTTAAATAAGAAAGAAACTAATTAAAATGGCCATAATTGAGATAGTGTTAATTGGCATTTTTACGTTTCCTGATTACCTAGTAGGAAGGGAGATCTTAAGATTGTATCAGTTCATAATGAAATAATTGCAGTAGAGTGTAGTTCTGCCCTTAAACTTGGCACAGGGGCCCTGCCCTGGTCCCCATGCCTTAGAGGGCCCTGCTCTGGCCTTTTTCCAGCTGTGTTCCTTTTGCCAGGCAAGAGGTATGGGAGGGAGACAGGAACGTCACCGCAGCTTGTGCCTTCCGACCCAGCCCCATGTCTAAAGTCTTCCCTGGACTCAGCACCCTGGAATTACTGTCCAATGGACATACTAGCTTCCAGGACTTTCAGGGGCCTCTCCCCTGAGTCTTACCTCTGAGGAAAGCTTGCACGGACTATGTGTATAATCCCAGGCCAAGGAGTAGACAACAGGTGGCCAATTTGTGACTTGAGCATTGGAGGATTGATTATACTGTCCATGCATATGTGCAAGAAGGACCCTCCTGAGACAGAACCAAGCTAAGAGTGAGAAGAGAAGGAGGCAGGCCAGAGACCTTATGCTGCCACATTCCAGCCTGAAACTCCAAGTCATCCAAGAATTCTTTCTTGCAATCTGGCTTTCAAGTCATTTTGAAGGTGTATTTGTTAAGGTAGGAAAATAGAACTGATTTATCGCACCTTTCTAAATTTCAGTTATAACCTTTAACTCTTTGGAATTGTGGTTGTGACCTCCACTTGTAGTCTAACCCTGGCCCCCACTCATGTGGGCAGCCTGGTACAATATCATTAAATTACAGACACCCAACATGTAATAAGTGTTATAAGTCTTATAAAAGGGGAATGTAAAGGGTCCTACAGAGTAGCAAGAGCAGGAATCCAGTCCATCACATTGCTTGATTTTCTGCAAACATGTTTCCCTGTTCCATGCACCACCACCCCCATCCTAGCTCATGCCATTTTCACTGGACACTTGCTACTCACCATTTATGTGTCGTTCCTTCCAGGAAGGCTCCACTGACTGTCCAGTGCCAAAGGTCCCAGCACTGTGCTTTTGATGCCCCCTGAGTTTACTGAAATCTTTTTTCTGTGTTTCTTTCCCCTGTGTATGCCAGGCCATTAGTGCAGAGCCTGACACAGAACACACTGTGGGAACATTGATTGAGTTGGTGTCCAGCCCCTTGGGTCCTTGATGTGCATGTAAATTGAGTCCTGTACCTGAACTGAGATAGTCCACTATTGCAGGACAGCAACAGTTATAGATAGAACCCTTCAATTTTTCCAGCATGCCGCCCTTATTTCCTGGAAATCATGACCTCTTGAAAGAAATTCTTTCTCCCTTTTTCCTTCCTCTATTAGAGTGGAACACTGGTCAGAATCAACTTCAGGAAAGTAATTTTGGTGTCCTTGGTGAAGGTGATGAGCAAAGACAGATCTGAAATAGCAGGCTCCATTCTTATTTAATCTCCCCAGGGAGAACATTATCATCTCTTATCATAAGGCCAGTAACCCCTGCCCTCTTCATACCATAATTGAAAAGAAGAAAAACTTATCACAGCGTGTGTAACTATCAAGGTTTAGAGGTGATAGGGGACAGAAAGACCAGCCGCTTTAGCAGCAGTTAATAATCTGCTGATTGTAGTCATCATTTAAACTTAAGTGGGCTGCCTGACTATCTTACATTAACAGCAATTCTTTAAAAAAAAAAAAAAAAAGTAACTGCGAGACACACTGAGAATTCATTCATACCGGTCCTTGATTGTTTCTTTTGCTAAATTCTTGATAATTTTACATTTCATGTCAGAGCATTCCTTTTCATGCTGCTGGAACTAAAAAGAATCAGATAACAGGGGAAAGCAATCAGTAACTCTTCTCCCCACTCTGACCTTCCCTGTTCAGTGCCTTTCTCTCAGGGCTTGTCTTCTGCAGCAATTAAGAATAAGATGAAGTAACTGAACTCAATTTGATGTGTTATGTACCTTGTTAGACACTTTGAATAGGAAAATGAAACCTTGGACATCACAGAGATTTTCAGAGGGTTTAGGTCACCCTACCACACCCACTGGCCAGGTGCTCTTGTCTCAGTGGCTTGGCTCAAACACCTGCTTCTCTGTCATTCCCTAACAAGGATACCCAGCTGTCCCAAGCAGCTTCTTGGTGAGCATCCTGTCCAGAGGCTGAGATAGCTAAATTTCAAACAACACCCAGTAATGTGTTATTATAGAGCCATTGGAATAATTTTACCTGGAAGTATGATTTTCCTCCAGTAAAGGCATTATTCCACGTTTAATAAATGAAATATAATTAAGCATTGAGTTGCCTCTCCCCTTAGACAATTCAGTTCAGGTAGAAATATACAACAGGAAGGATCTGTAGTAAATGTCTCCCCATTTTTTAGTGGAAAGATCTCTCTGATGGGTATAAAATAGTGTTTGAAATGCTCAAAAGTACCAAAAGACAAATCTTCTCTCGAGATTGTGGCTCGCAAGTGATTTGCTAAGATCTGAAGGACCCAGGACTCTGAGTTCAACTAAATGGCAGATGTGGGACAGATAAAGTCTCTGTAATGACTTATTTTTCCCTACCTGTCCATTACCCATTCCTTTCATTCAAGACTGGAGTGCCTAATTTTCCCTTCTACACCACGTTTCCCACTCGTTATCACCACTGCGGAAACTACAGTATTGTACTTTTATCTCTCTACCTACCTGTCACTGCTATTACTGTGGCCACCCAGAAGTTAGATCATTTGCATGTGTATGTATATCTTTGTGTAAAGACACACAAACACACACACACACACACACACAATTCATTGTGTAGTTGTTCTGAGTTGAGGCTGCTGACCTCAAAATTGTAATTCAAGAGAGCCTCTAGTCATACTTCTTAGGGTTCAGGAGAGTTTTGGTGGAATTTGGAAAATTCTTCCTGTGCCAAGAACCATCACAAGTGTTGGTGGGCTCTTTCTTTCCATTACTTACATTTCAATTCTGATAGCATTTTCATAAAAATACAAAAATCTCAGGACTCATGGACTAACCTACTAAGTGTTCAGTTTTGTGCTAAGCACTTCATCTGTATCAATTTGTCATACTGTGTAGGTATTATCCCATTTCATGGATGAGTTGTGTCTTAAAAGAGTTTACATAAGTTGCCAAAGGCAACAGTGAAAAAAAAAAACTGGAGCGTCATGCTTGATTTTTTTTAAATTTTATTAATATATAATATTTTTACATGTAATATTTTGTTCTGTGTGTAGAATGTGTAATGATTGAGTCAGGATATCCATCACCTCCACTATTTATCATTTCTATGTGTTAGGAACATTTCAAGTCCTCTCTTCTAGCTCTTTTGAAATATAGAATACATTGTCGTTAACTTTAGTCACTCCTCTCTGCCATTGAATATTAGAACTTACTTCTTCTAACTGTATGTTTGTACCCATTAACCAACCTCTCTTCATCTTCTCCCTTCCACGCCCATCCACACCTTTGGTGTCTGTCATTCTACTCTCTACTCCATGAGATCAACTTTTATGGCTCCTACATACTCCTACATATGAATGAGAACATGCAATTTTTGTCTTTCTGTGCCTGGCTTATGTCACTTAACATAATGATCTCCAGGTCCATCCATGTGGCTGCAGATGACAGGATTTCATTCTCTTTACGGCTGAGTAATATTCCATTGTGTATATAGATCATGTTTTCTTTATCCATTCATGAGTTGATAGACACTTGAGTTGATTTCATATCTTTGCTATTGTGTGAGTAGTGTTACAATAAACATGGGATTGCCGGTATAACTTTGATGTAGTGATTTCCTTTCCTTTGGATAAATACCCAGTAGTGGGATTATTGGATCATATGGTAGTTCTATTTTTAGTTTTTTTGAGAAATCTCCGTACTGTTTTCCATAATGCCTGTACTAATTTACATTCCCACAACAGTGTATAAGCATTCCCTTTTTTCTACATCCTCTCCAGCATGTGTTATTAATATTTTTTGTCTTTTTATGGTAACCATTCTAACTGGGGTAAGATGATATCTCACTGTGGTTTTGACCAGAATCTCCCTCATGATTAGCGATGTTGAGCATCTTTTCGTATAGTTATTGGCTATTTGTGTGTCTTCTTTTGAGAAATGTCTATTCAATCCTTTGCCCATTTAAATGGAATTTTTTGGGTTTTTTGCTGTTGAGTTGTTTGTATATTCAGGATATAATTCCCTTGTGGGATAAATAGTTTGAAAATATCTCCTTCCATTAAAAATAATGTATCTTCATTCTGTTGTTTGTGTTCTTTGCTGTATAGGACCTTTTTAGTTTTATATAGCCCCATTTTGCCTATTTTTCTTTTTGTTGCCTGTGCTTTTGAGGTCTTATCCATGAAATCCTTGCCTAGACCATGTCCTGTAGTGTTTGCCGTATTTTATCTCTAGTAGTTTTATAGTTTCAGGTCTTAAGTTAAGATCTTTAACCCATTTTGAGTTGAATTTTGTGTATAGTGAGAAATAGGGACCTAGTTTCATTCTGCCTGTGGATATCTAGTTTTCCCAGCACCATTTATTAAAGAAGGTGTCCTTTCCCCAGTGTGTGTTTATGGCACCTTTGTCGAAGTCAGTTGGCTGTAAATATATGGATTTATCTTGGTTCTCTGTTCAGTACCATTGGTTTATGTTTCTATTTTTATAACAATACCATGTCATTTGGTTACTATAGCCTTGCAATATATTTTAAAGTTGGGTAGTGTGATGCCTCCAGCTTTGTTCTCTTTGCTCAGGATTGCCTTGGCTATTCTTGGCTATTTGGGCTCTGTTTTGGTTCCATACATATTTTGGAATTCTATTTTCTACTTCTGTGAAAAATGACAATGGTATTTTGATATGGATTGCATTGAAACTATAGATTGCTTTGGATAGAATGATCAATTTTAAAATATTAACCCTTCTGATCCTTGAGCATGGGATATCTTGCCTTTGGCATGTGCCTTCTTCAATTTCTTTCATTGGTGTTTTGTAGTTTTCCTTATAGAGATCTTTCATCTCCTTGGTTGAATTTATTCCTATATATTTTATTTTTATAGGTATTGTAAATGAGATTGTCTTATTGGTTTATTTTTTAGTTAGTTCATTTTTGGTATATAGAAAGGCTAATAATTTTTATATGTTGATTTTGTATCCTGCAACTTTACTGAATTTGTTTATCAGATCTAAGAGTTTTTTGGTGGAGACTTTAGGTTTTTCTAAATATAAGATCATGTCATCTGCAGAGAGGGACAATTTGACATCTTTTTTTTTTTTTTCAAATATAGAAGCCTTTTATTTCTTTCTCGTCTGATTGCTCTGACTAGGACTCCCTGTACTGAGTTGAATAGGAGTGATGAAAGTGGACATCCCTGTCTTGTTCCAGTTCTTAGAGGAAAGGCCTTCAATTTTTGCCCATTCAGTAGGGTATTAGCTGTGGGTTTGTCATACATGGCTTTTATTATGTTGGGGTGAGGTCTGTTCCTTCTATGCCTAGTTTTTTGAGAGTTTTTGTCATGAAGGGATGTTGAATTTTATTAAATGCTTTTTCCACATCTGTTGAGATGATCATATTGTTTTGTCCTTTATTCTATTGATGTAATGTATCATGTTTATTGATTTGCATATGTTTAATCATCCTTGCATCCCTAGGATAAATACTACTTGATCATAGTGTATTATTTTTTTGATGTGCTGTTGGAATTGGTTTGCTAATATATTGTTTAAGATTTTTGTGTTTATGTTTACGAGAGATATTTGCCTGTAGTGTTCTGTTGTTGTTGTGTCCTTATCTGATTTTGGTATCAGGGTAATGCTGGCTTGATAGGATGAATTAGGGAAAATTACGTCCTCTTGCATTTTTATGAAATAGTGTGAGGAAAATTTGTATTAGTTCTTCTTCATTAGTTTGGTAGCATTTAGCAGCAAAGCCAATCTGTCTTGAGCTTTTCATTGTGGGGAGATTTTTTATTAGTGATTCACTCTCATTACTTACTACTTGGTCTGTTCAAGTTTTCTGTTCTTCGTGATTCAATCTTGGTTGGTTGTATGTGTCCAGGAAAGTATCCATTTCCTCTCAGTTTTCCAGTCTGGTAGCATAAAGTTGTTTATAATAGTCTCTGATGATCTATTGTATTCCTGTGGCATCAGTTGTATCATCTCGTCTTTCATTTCCAATTCTGTTTATTGGGTCTTCTCTCTTTTTTTCTTGGTTAATCTAGTTAGCAATTTATTGATTTTATTTATCTTATCAAAAAACCAACTGTTTGTTTCAATGATCCTTGGTATAGCCTTTTATTTTTTTAGTCTATTCTGTTTAGTTCTGCTCTGATCTTTATTATTTTTTTTTCTTTTAATTTTGGATTTGGGTTATTTCTTGCTTTTCTAATTCCTTGTGGCACATTGTTAAATTGTTTATTTGAAATATTTTTAACTTTTTGACATAGACATTTATTGCTATAAACTTCCTTCCTAGCACTGTTTTTGCTATATTCCATAGGTTTTGGTCATGTTTTGCTTCCATGTTCATTTTTTTCAAGATTTTTTTTATTTCACTCTTAGTTTCTTCATTGCTCTAAGGTTCACTTAGGAGCACATTGTTTAATTTCCATGTACTTGTATAGTTTTCAAAGTTAATGATGTCTAGTTATATTCCATTGTTGCCTGAGAAAATGCTTGGTATGATCTTGATTTTTTAATATATTGAAACTTGTTTTGTGACCTAATATATATGGTCTATCCTTGAAAATGTTCCATGTGCTAATGAGAAGAAGGTATATTCAGCAGTTGTTGGATAAAATTTTCTGTAGCTCTCTGTCCAGTCCATTTGATCTAAGTGAAGTTTAAATACATTGTTTGTTAATTCTCTGTCTAGATGATCTGTCTAATGCTGAGAATGGAGGGCTGAAGTCCCTAACTAGTGTTGTATTGGAGTCTATCTCTCTCTTTAGATCTAATAGTATTTTCTTTATATAACTAGGTGTTCTAATATTAGTTGCATATAGATTTAGAATTGTTACATCCTCTTACTGAATTGGTCCCATTATCAGTATATAATGAGCTTTGTTTCTTTTTTACTGGTTTGTACTTAAAGTCTTATGTAAGTATAGCTATTCTCACTTTATGTTTTCATTTGTGTGGAGTATCTTATTCCACCATTTTACATTCAGTCTATGTGTGTCTTTACAGGTGAAGTGAGTTTCTTGTAGGCAACATTAAGGGGATTCATGTTTTTTTAATCCATTGAGCCAGTGAAAAATTTAATTTGTTTACATTCCAGGTTATTACTAATATGTAAGAACTAATTGTTTCATGTTGTTAATTGTTTTTTGATTGTTTTCTTTATCCTTTGTTTCTTTCTGTCTCTCTTATCATTCACCATTGCAGCTTGGTGATTTTCTGTTGTGGTAACATTTGAGTTCTTTCTCTTCTTCATTTCTGTACTTGCTCTTTCAGTGAGTTTTATACTTTCATGTCTTTTTATGGTGGTAAATACAGTTCTTTCACTTCCAGGTGTCAGAATCCCTTAAGCATTCTTGTACAAAAAGTGTAGTAGTGATGAATTTCCTCATTTTTGCTTCTCTAGGACCAAATTTGTTTCTCCTTCATTTGGTAAAGAAAACTTTTTTTTTTTTTTTTTGATGTAGTGTTCTTGGTTGCCAGTCATTTTTCTTTCAGCACTTTTAATATATCATTCCATTCTTTCCTGGCCTTCATGTATTTGCTGAGAAATCCGCTGTTATTCTGATAGGGGTTTTCTTATATGTGATTAGACACTTTTCTCTTTCTGTTTTTATAATTTTCTCTTTGTCTTTGAATTTTAAAAATTTGACTATAATGTGCTATGGAGAAGACATTTTTGGGTTGTATCTACTTGGTGTTCTCTGAACTTCCTATATCTAGATGTCTAGCTTTTTTGCTAGATTCGGGAAGTTTTCATGAATTATTTTATTAAATAGAATGTTTATGTCCTTAGGTTTCTCTTCCCCTTCTAGAACACCCAAAATTCAAATATTTGATCAATTTATAGTGTCAAATGTGTCACATAGGATTTCTTCATTCTTTTCTTTTTTTTTTTTTAATTTCAGAGTATTATGAGGACACAAATGTTTTGGTAACATGGGTTGCTTTTGTATTGCTTGAGTCAAAGTTATAAGTATGCCCATCAACCAGATAGTGTACACTGTACCCATTAGGTGTAATTTCCACTATCCTCTCTTCCCCCACAACCTGCGTGATTTCCACTGAGTTTTATTTCCATCTGTGCACATTAGTGCTGATCAGTTAGTTCCAATTAAATAGCAAGTACATGTGGTATTTGATTCTCCGTTCTTCTGATACTTAGGAGAATGGTCTCAAGTTTCATTCAGATTGTTGCAAAAGGTATCAATTCATTTTTATGGCTGAGTAGTACTCCATGGTATACTTATACCACATTTTATTAACTTATTCACGTATTGATAGGCAATTGGGTTGATTCCACATCTTTGTGATTGTGAACTGTGCTGCAGTAAACATTAAAGTGCTAGTGTCTTTTTGTTAAAATGACTTCTTTTCCTTTGGGTAAATACCCAGTACTGGGATTACTAGATCAAATGGTATGTCTCCTTTTTATTCTTTGAGAAATCTCCATACTATTTTCCATAGAGTTTGCACTAGTTTGCAGTCCCATCTACAATGTGTAGATGTTCTTTTCTCTCTGCATTCATGCAAGCATCTATTATTTTGGGAAGTTTGATAACAGCCATTCTCATTGGGGTTAGGTGACATCTCATTGTGGTTTTTGTTTACATTTCTCTGATGATTAGTGATATTGAGAATTTTTTTCACATATTTGTTGGCCATTCGTCTATCCTCTTTTGAAAAGCTTCTGTTCATGTCTTTTCCCCATTTTTTAAATGAAGTTGTTTGACTTTTTCTTGATGATTTGCTTCAGTGCATTGTAGATGCTGGTTATTAGCCCTTTATCAGATGTAGAGCATATAAATATTTTCTCCCATTCTTTAGGTTGTCTGTTTGCTCTGTTGATTGTTTCCTGGGCTGTGCAGAAACTTTATAATTGGATCAAGTCCCATTTATTTATTCTTGTTTCTGTGATTGCCCTTGAGGTCTTATTCACAAATTCTTTGCCTAGGCCAATGTGTAGAAGAGCTTTTCTAATATTTTCTTCAACAGTTCTCATGGTTTCATGTCTTAGATTTAAGTCTGTGATCTCTTTTGAATTAATGTTTGTCATTGGTGAAATATAGGGGTCCTGTTTCATTCTTCTGCATGTGGCTATCCAGCTTTCTGAGCATCATTTATTGAATAGAAATTCTTTTCCCCAATGTGTGTTGTCTGCTTTGTCAAATATCAGTTGGTTGTAGGGTGGATAGTTTTATATCTGGGTTCCTTGTTATGTTCCCTTATTTATGTCTCAATTTTTGTGCCAATCCATGCTGTTTTTGTTACTGTAGCCATATAGCATAAAGTCTGTTAAAATGATGGCTCCAGATTTGTTCCTTTTGCTTAAGTTTGCTTTGGCTATTTGGGCTCTTTTCAGGTTCTACAATAGGCATAGAATTATTATTTCTATATCTATAAAAATGAGATTGGTATTTTGATGGGGATTGTGTTGAATCTGTGAATCATTTTCTGTAGTATGGACATTTTAACAATGTTGGTTCTGCTGATCCATGACCTGGTATGTTTTCCCTTTGTTTGCATCATCTGCAATTTCCTTCCTCAGTGATTCATAGTTCTCTTTGTAGAGATCTTTCAGCTCCTTGCTTAAACATATTCCTAGATATTTTACCTTCTTTGTAGATATTGTGAAAGGTATTGAGTCTCTGATTTGATTCTCAGCTTGGCTATGGGGGTATAGGAATGCTACTGATTTGTGTACATTGATTATGTAGCCTGAAACTTTGCTGAATTTATTTATTAATTGTAGGAGTCTCTTGGTGGAATCTTTGGGGTTTTGTAGATACAATATCATATCAACTTTTCTCTATTCAGTATGATGCTGGCTGTGGGTTTGTCATATAAGGCTTTTATAATTTTGAGATATATTCTATCTATGGCTATTTTGTTAAGAGTTTTTATACTTAAAGGGTGCTGAATTTTGTCAAATGCTTTTTCTGTAGCTATTGAGATGATTATATGGTCTTTGTTTTTGCTTTTGTTTATGTGCTGAATCACATGTATGGATTTATGTATGTTGAACCACCTTGCATTCCTGGGATTGGTCATGATGGATTATTTTTTTGATGTTCTGCTCAATTTGGTTTGCTAGAATTTTATTGAGGGTTTTTGGATCTACACTCAAGGGGTACTGGTCTGTATTTTCCTTTTTTGTTGTTTTTGTGTTTTTTCCTGGCTTTGGTATCAACATGATACTGGCTTTGTAGAATGAGTTGGGGAGAATTCCGTCCTCAATATTATGGAGTAATTTTTGAAGTATGGATATTAGCTCTTCTTTGTACATGGGATGTTGTGTTTTTCCCGGAATTTGACCAGTTCCTCTACATTTTCTAGTTTAAATGCATAGAGATTTTTATAGTATTCACAGATGATATTTTATACTTCTGTGGTATCCATTATTATATCTCCTTTTTCATATCTAATTGAGTTTATCTTATTCTTTTCTATTTCTGGTTAATCTAGTGAGAGGTCTATCAATTTTGTTTATGTTTTCCTTTAATCAGGTTTTTATTTCACTAATCTTCTGTATTATCTTTTGTTTTTGATTTCATTTAGTTCTGCTCTGACCTTAGTAATTTCTTCTGCTGGGTTTGGGTTTGATTTTATGTTTTCTTGAGATGATTCATTATATTGCTGATTTGTTATCTTTCTTTCTTTTTGATGTTGGCATTTAAGGCTAAGAATTTTTCCCTTAGGACTGTTTTTGCTGTATCCCACAGATTTTGATAACTTGTGTCCGCTGTGTCATTTAGTTTGAGGCATCTTTTGATTTCCACCTTAATTTCCCCCTTGACCCAATAATTGTTCAGCAGTAGGTTGTTTGATTTCCATGACTTTGTGTAGAATTGGGTGTTTCTGTTGCAGTTGATCTCTAATTTTATTCCACTTTGGCCTGAGACATTGCAAGGTATCATTTCTATTTTGTTGAAATTGTTGAGTCATGTTTTGTGCCCTATTTTGTGATCAGTCTTAGGGAATATTCCATGTGCTGATCAGAAGAATGTATATTCAGTAGTTTTGGGGTAGAATGTTCTGTAAATGTTTGTTAGATTCATTTTCTCTAGAGTCTTATTTAAGTCCGGTGTTTATTTATTTATTTTCTGCTTAGAGGATCTTTCCAGTTCTGTCAGTGTGGTTGAAGTCCCTGGCAATTATTATGTTGCCATTTATCACTTTGTTTCAATCTAGTAAGGTTTGCTAGATGAATCTGGGTGCACCTGTGTTAGGTTCATACACATTTAGTATTCTTATATCTTCTTGATAAATGTCCCCTTTACACTTATATAATGAACACTTTTGTCTGTCTTTACTATTGTTGATTTTGTGTCCATGTTATCTGATACGAGAATGGCTTTACCTGCTCTATTTTGATTTTCATTTGCATGGAATATTTTTTTCCATCCTTTCTCCTTCAGTTTGAATGACTCTTTGTGGGTTAATTGTGTTTCCTGGAGAAAGCAACTACTTGACTTGTAGTTTTTATCCAATCAGCCAGCCTATTTTTCTTGAGTGGGGAATTCAAGCTGTTGTTGTTTATTGAAAGAATTAATGAATGGAATGCATTTATGTTCATCCTGTTGGGTAGAACCTTATGGCTTTGTTTTAACTCTTCAGCCATTATTTTATATGGGCTCTGAGCTTTAGCTTTTGGTGATTTTACACTGATGGATTTCTATTGTGCCGATTGATGTATAATGCAGATCTGAGTACTTCCTGTAGGGCAGTCTGGTCTTGACAAATTTCCTCAATGTTTGCTTGTATGAAAAAGTCTTTATTTCTCCTTTATATAAGAAACTTAATTTTTCAGGATACAGAATTCTAAGCTGGCCATTATTCTGTTTAAGAAGACTTAAGTTGGGGTTTCAATGCCTTCTGGCTTGTAAGGTCTCAGTTGAGAAGTCTGCATTTAGCCTGCTGGGTTTTCCTTTGTAAGTTACCTGTTGTTTTTGCATTATGGCTAATAGAAGTTCCTCCTTTGTGTTAACTTTGGCTAGTGTGATGACTATGTGTCATGGTGACTGCCTCTTTGCAATGAGCCTGCCAGGCTTCATAGTATTTCTTATACTTAGACATCTAAATTTCTAGTAAAGTCAGGTAAGGTTTCCTCAGTTATTCCCTCAAATAGATTTTCCAACCCTTGTGTGTTTTCTTCTTCCCCCTCAGGATGCTCGTAATTCTTATATTTGGCCTTTTTATATAATCCCATATTTCTTGTAGGATTTGTTACTTCCTCTTAATTGTCTATTCTTTATCTTTGACTGACTCATTTAATTTGAAAATGTTGTCTTTAAGCTCTGAGATTCTTTATTCTTCCTGGTCTAGTCTATTCTTAAGACTTTCCACTGTGTTTTGTATTTCCTTGAATGAATTTTTCATTTCCAGAAGTTCTATTTGATTTTTTCAAAAATAATTCTCTTTCTTTAGTGAATTTTTCTTTTTTGTGGTTTCTTTGTGTTGATTTTCCATTTTTACTTGTATTTCATTGAACATACTTACAATCCATATTTGAAATTCTTTACCTGTCATTTCAATATTCTGTGTTTGGCAGGTATCTATTGCTAGAGAGATGGCATTCCCTTTTGGGGGTGACCTTTTGTTCTGACTCTTCATATTTCGAGAGTTCTTTTCCTGATTCCTTCTCATCTTGAGCAGTTGTTGCTTCCTAATTTTGTATTTTATTTTGTTTAGGTAGAGCTTATTTCCCTCCCCTTACTTGTACAGGGGTGTTTGTAGCATGTGTTGGGTGAGAACTTTGAGTTTTGCTCATGGGTGCTTTGATAGTGATCTAGGTTCTGGGTGGATGCTTTGGTTATAGATATCCTTGGCATGCTGGTTTTCTCAGTTGCTAGTTGTCTGTAGGCTATAGGAGTTGTGAGCTATGTAAGTGGACATATTCTTTGTCTCTTGTTGATGAGGGAGGATGAAGGTCTTTCAAATCCTTTCTCTTTCCTCAGCCCTGTGGCCTTCTTAACAGTATGAATCGTATTGGCATGCCCATTTTAATATCTGAGACAATAAATAGTTCTTGTGGGTGAGAATCAACCACACCCTGTATGACTGAATCAGTAAATGCTGGAAAGTCCATGCAAATTGACCTCTCTGTCATGGTAGTGCTTGCCAGAAGGAACAAATTGCAGTGTTATTTTTTGGGGGTCCTATGGCCTGCTCTAGTCCCTCAGGAGAAGCCCTCAAATTCTCTGATTTGTGGGTGGAGCCCTGGAACTTTATCTGAGTCCTTATTCTCTGCCACAGCAGAGGCAGGTGGTGGAATTTGGCTGGTGGGGTCTGGGTTGGGTGAGCTTGCCCTCAGGCTCCACAAAAGCTGACAAGTTGTATTTGAGCAGGGGTCAAAGGTATGTTCCCAGCTTCTGGACAAATCCACCAGAGAGGGGCTAAAGTGTCCCCACCCAACCTGAGAGCCCACCTGTGGATGTGTACTATCTGAGATTCACAGTCTGACAGTCTGACAGTCTGGAGTGAGCCTGGCTCTTCTCCACCCTCCCCTGCTCCATTGTTTTCTGGTATTTGCTGGCAAGTGGGAGCTCAAGCCAACTGAGCTGCATCGCAACTGTGATGCAAGCTGGGGGGTTCCCTGCCCAGGATCCTAGTCTGAGCTGAGAACATGGACCTTCTGTGTGGGCAGGGCTGCCCCATTTGCAAGCTACAACTAAGAACCACATGGCACTGTCTCCCCTGATCTGCCCATGTGGGCTCACTTGCCTCCCTAGACTAATTCACAAATCTCCCCCTATTCCCCCAAGCAACATTATCAATACCTGGGGTTATGGGACCTGGCCTGTGGCCTGTCCCCAGGTCCCCAAAGGTCAATCCCTGACCATGCCAGGGAGAAGTGTGTGTCTGGTCCTGAGTTGCCCACAGGGTGCCCAAGCAGGTTCAATATCCCTCCATCTCAGGCCATGCCCTGGTCTGATAGAGCGGCTGGGAAAGCAACACTAGGGAGGTCTGGTAGGCAGGGAGCTCACAGTCTGAGTACTCCTTAGTTCATTGCAGGACTCCAAGAGGATAGGTCTGAGCCCCACTATCTATGGAATCCTCAGCGTGGTGGCTCAATTGTCTCTCTCAGCAGCCACAGATGGGCAAGAGGAAGGGGAAAAAAAGAGTCTTGGTGGAGGAAAGCTAGCACTCTGCTCATGTCCATCCCTCACTCTGGGAAGCTGCCCGCCCAAAATATCCAGGCACTGGAGTCATGCAGGTCAACAGAGACTCACTGGACCCCTGTGGCTCCTGCAGTCTGGGCTGGAGTTGGGAAATGTCTGTGGGGAAACAAGCAAGATGAAACTTGAGAATTTGAAGCCCCCCTGGGGAGGACAAAGGCATACTGTGGGTAGAGAAGCAATATGGCACTTGCCATCCTGGCTTGGGTTTGTGGAGATGGGAGGTGCCCTAGGGAGGCTGGGAGCCTGGGTGACCTCTCCACAGGAAGCTCCCAGCTCACTGGCTGCAGCAGCCTCTGGGCTAGTGTGGGAAGAATCTCTCTCCAGCAGCTCAGGAGTCCCCAGAGTGTCGGAGATGCAAGGAAGGGAGAAACAAACTGCTCCACCTACTCTTCTCACTGGACTTCAAGCCTCTTAGGGGTTGATCTTTGCTGATACATTGCTCCTTCCTGTTCTGCTCTGCAACTTCTTCCTGTGGAGTCTCCTGAAGATTCTGACACCCGTCCCTCAGACCTATATTCGACATGTGTTCATCTGTTTGTTCATATTTTCTCTTTCATCTAAAACTTCTTCTTACTGAGATGCTCTGGCAGCTGGTGTCTCTGGTCAGCCATCTTGCTGAATGTTTATTCATTCTTTTTGACTTTTTTTCTTTTTTTGCCTGACAGAGTTATTTTGAAAGTGTCTTCAAGTTCTGATAATCTTCTTCTGCTTTATCTAGTCTATTGGTCAAGTTCTAGAATGAATTTTTTTTTATTTCATTCATCAAATTCTTCAGTTCTAATATTTCTGTTTGGTTCTTTTTAATCACATCTATCTCATTGGTGCATTCTCATTTATAACATGAATTGTTTTTCTGATTTCTTTGTATGGTTTATCTGTGTTCTTCTTTATGTCACTGAGCTTCTTTCATATCAAAAGGTTGAATTTTTATTCTGGCACTGCATAAATTTCTTTTTCATTGGAATCCATGGCTGGAGAATTATTGTGTACCTTTGGAGGTGTCGTATTTCTTTGCTTTTTCCAGTTACATCTGCACACTGGTGTAACAGTTGCTTCCTCCAATTTTTTGGATTGGCTTTTATAGAAGACTTTTCTGAAGATATATCTATGGGGTTGGTTGGGTAGGGCACTTTAGTTTTTATTCTGGATGCATGCAACAATGTAGTCTCCTTATAATTTCTTCAGCTATGAACAGCTTCAGTTATGCCTGTGATTTCCTCCATGGTTTAGGCTGCAGTTATTAGTGGAGACTGTGGTGAGGTTTTGGTGGGAATAGGGATGCCAGGTGGGCCTGTCCTCTGACCCCCCCCCTCCCGTGGTGCCCATGGGTGCAGGCTGCATTTGGTAGGTCTGGATCATCCTCAGGCCGCCTGGTGGAATACATGGGTGGTGGCAACAGTGGCAGTGGTGATTGGGTCTGTTGCCGCAAGACAGGGGTTATTGTCAGTGGCTGTAGCCTGGTAGGTTTCAGGCTGTGAGGAGTATGAGCTTTGGCTTCCTTTGTACTGAGGATAGCCTTCCTGGTTTGCTGCACTGCCCATTCTTGAGAGTCCAGGATATTTTTTGCACTGGACTGTTGGGGACCTTGCTACTCCACTGTGTCCAGCCAGCATCACGCCACTGCAACCCTCCTTGTGCAAGTGGGGGGATGTTGATGGGGCTCTAGGGATATAGAAATGCAGGGGCTATTAGGTACCAGGGCAGAATGCACTCTGGTAGGGGATGGTCTCTGAAAATGGCACCCTGCTGCAGCTGCCTTGGACTCCCACGGTGAGTGGCATCCATTGTTGAGTTCCCTCTTTAGAGCAATGCTCTTACACAGTCTCCAGGCAGCTCCCTATTCTAGTTTCAGGGCTGGTGAGGGTCAAGGGACTTTTTAATGGCCAGTGTTGCAGGAGTCCATGGTGGGACTAGGACCTGATGGGGATTTCTCACTTGCCCTTTCCCCGTAATGGGGAGCCTCTCTGGATTCCCAATCAATCCCAGCCTAGCTGGCTGCCTTGCTTCCCTCTTATTCTGTGTTTCTGGTGTTTCCTGTAACTTCTCTATTGATTTTCAGTGTTCTCTCTTAGATGCTCTATTTGAAGTGTGATTATCTACTTGTTATTTTGGTTCTT